>JANHGB010008644.1:0-52162 GCA_026283785.1 Coracopsis vasa
GGAGACAAAGAAGGAGACAAAGAAGGAGACAAAGAAGGAGACAAAGAAGGAGACAAAGAAGGAGACAAAGAAGGAGACAAAGAAGGAGAGCGCTGTAGGATTCAAACATACACGTTTACCCTCTCCAGTTTCTGACAACCTCAGAATCCCCCATTCAATCTGTCTGGATTTCCCAGGCATACAGGCTTTTACTGAAGAAGTAATGTGTATGCATGTACTTGTGTACCACATGCACACACGCATAGAAAACCATTTTCAGGTCGCAGACACAACAATCTGTTAACTGCTTTTTTCCTCAGTCAATCATTTCTGCGTCATCAAGATCACAGCTATCTTTTACATGGTAGTGGCTACAGAATACATCTGACTGTAATTTTTTATGAGCTGCAACAGCAAACATTCCTTTTCCTCCATCCTTCCATAAGGTCTAAATTTGCTAATACCTTCCCTATAAGACAGAGGAAACTACTTAGCTGAGAAGCTCTTGACATGTTGTCAGTGAAACCTCTTGATGAGCTCAGATAATACAGTAGCATAGTGTATGCTGCTTAACAGAAAAATGTGGTGACTATACCAAGAAGTCTAGCAGTTCTGTGACAGCAAGCTAAAATGAAATTTCACACTTCAGATCTCAGATCTAACAGAGTGGAAAAAACTACCTGCTGTGTTTGGACTCAGATTTAAGGTTATTTCATTAACTGTAATTATTTTTCTTTCCAACAGAAAGCCAAGCTCAGCAATCTGAGCATTATCATATTCAAGTTTTATTAAGAAGTGCAGCCTAGAACACTGCTCTTGCGTTGGCTGGGGTTGAAAGACAAAAATGCTTGGAATATTTCCCACCAAGAGAAGTCGTCTTAAAAGGATGACCAGATGGATGTAAGAGTCTATACTATCAATTTCATAGCAAAACATATATAAACACACATATATGTTTTCAAAATCAAACATATAGTCATTATATTGCTATCATAAAGTCTACTTTTTAGATTGAAATCTCAAAGAAAGCCCTGTCAATGGAAACACCACAGTTTTGACTTCTAAACCTTCTCATCGCATCAAAGCTCAGACAGGCTAAATACAAACAAAAGGTTGTTTGGTTGGGGTGTTTTTGTATTATTTCTCCTACATTTCTCTATTGTTCACACTTAGAGCATGAAGCACCTGGCAATCCATCAGACACAGCAGCACTCTCATTCGCTCTGTCCAGCTATTGAACTAGGACAGAAGTTATCCAGGTTTTTGCTATGCAAAAATCTCCTGTCAAGTGAAGTTCTCAGCGGACAGAGCAGGATAAAGCTTTTCAGGAACAGGGGAAAAAATGCAGTCAAAGCGTATTTTGTTCCAGGAAGTCCACAGGGAATTTTATGCTGCTTAGTGCATGCTGCTAGCTGCAGCAAGCCAGAAAATCAGCACCAGTGGCCAGCTCTCCAATAATTCCCTGTATCCCTTGTTTTGTTGAGGACACTTCTGGCACTACCCAAATCAGAACTGTGAGACAGTGACATATTTGCTGCTAGAGTCCCTCACTAAAATAACGATCTCACACAGGCAGCATCAGGGTGTATGTGCTAAGGTAGCTACAGCAGCAGAGCTGCAGCGGTGCCAGTTTGGCAGGTTGCAGCCCTGGCCTGACTCTTACTGTGCAAATGTGATCAACTGACAGACATCTCATTCTTCATTTGGAAATGCACAGAAACCACAGTGAGGAGAACATAGTGGGCCACTTCCTCTGACAACCCATGCACAGAGTGTTGGGAGGGGGATATGGAGATACTGGTATGGGACTTGACTACTTCTAAAGAGGATGAGGAAATGCAGTGGCAAAAAAATTTAGACTATCTATAATGTAGAAAAAATATAAAGCATACTAGTTCTTCAGACCGAAGTCAGCGAAACAGAAGGCACTTTGGAGAGATTCAGTGGTGGTTCTGCCTCCCATTTACACCTCACCATTCCTCACTTTTCCCCTGCTTTGTCTGACTGTCTCTGTGGGGATGCACTCCAAACTTCTTTAACCCTTCCTATGTTGCTTCTAGCAAGACAAGAGAAGCATGGAGTTACAATGCACAGCTGACTCCTGCTGCCTCTCCCTAGGCTGGAGCATAGCTTGAGGCCAGGAGACGAAAGCTTCAGAGGTTACACATGCTAGTAGTGAGACTACTAATTTTGTCTCTGCCCCTTCTGACATCAAATGTCATCCTAAGAGTTTGGAAGTTTGTTTTATTTCCTTGGAATTGACAAACACAGCATGTTGGCATGTTGCTCCAAGGTAGCCGCCAGGATTTTCAACAGAGTAAACCAGTGTTTGATCAAAATGGAAAACTGAAGGAAATCTACTGAACACGGGTAGGCTGAGGGTGAACATATCCTGAATGCCACCTGCATTCACAGAAAGATGAGACTGCAAATTGTGCTTTCTTTTTTAAAACAAAAAAGAAAAAGCAAGACAGCAGCAAAAAGAAGAGTTTGTAGGACTCTGTGATTAGTATCTGAGTCAGTCTGTTAATGGACGACTTCCCATTCATCTTCTACCAGTAAGCCTACATCTCACAATGAACTGAATCTGCAAATTCCAAAGACCTCCTCACTGTGCTATGCCCAGAATTAGCCACAGCAGCTTGAAACTTACAATAGTTCTTGGTCTTCTGTAATTTTCCTGATCTAGTGATTTAGCCTTTACCAATAGCGTTATGTTTAAATGGCATGGGATAGAAAAATGAGTTAGTTATGCTTCTATGCTTTTTTTAATAGCAATTGCAATTCTTCATTTTGAGGGTGGTGAGGCACTGGCACAGGTTGCCCAGAGAAGCTGTGGCTGCCCCATCCCTGGCAGTGATCAAGGCCAGGTTGGATGGGGCTTGGAGCAACATGGTCTAGTGTGAGGTGTTCCTGCCCATGGCAGGAGGTTGGAACTGACTGATCTTTAAGGTCCCTTCCAATCCAAACCATTCTGTGATTCTATGATCTCTAAAAGCACTGAGCCAAATTACTCCTGGGTGATATCCTAGCAATCTTCAACACTGATGATGTGGAAACTGAACTCTTCCAAAAAATAGTTTTCTTAAGACTGAGACCTATAGCTGAAAGACATGAAAAACAACTTACAACGGTCTCCTCCTGTGCCTTGGAAAATTTATACTTCTCACAGAATTTGCCAACAGACATGCTGTAGCTAGCTGGCAAGAGTTTGCTAACATGGGTGCTGATCAAAGCTGGCAGAGAAGCTAGATATGCTTTTGTTAGCAGGAGCTAGTTCAGTAGGAAATGGACTGACAGCCTCTCGTTCCTGGACATCTAATAGCCAGTGACATAATATTCTGATATATAATGGTACAGTTCATAAGAAATGATCAACAAAACACAGAAATCATGGTGTTTGCTCTTCTAGATGTACTAAAACTTATTTTTCTAGCCCTTATCAGCTCTTCCCTTACTTGAAACACAGCTATGAGCAAGCAGAACTCATTCTACTAACAGCAAGAACATTTTCACAAAATCTGGCATAATTCAGCTGATTCATGACACTAAATATTATCTTTACTTAATTTCTGAGAGTTTAGTTGCTCTCAGAAGGTAGTTTTGCTATCTCCTGATAGTCATCAGATGGCTTTAAGGATATCCAACTCTTCTAATTAATACATCGCTCCTTCTTCTACCAGATAAACAGATTGAGAATACAGAAATGAAACTAAAAAGCAAATGTGAAGCGAGTCTGAGTATGCTGGTTTATAATACAGAGAGAGATACAACATTCTGAATCATATATGCTCTAGCAGACTACAGATCTGCTGCATCCCAAGCCCTTTGGGATGGGAACTATGCAAGTGCCAGTCAGAACAGGTCTCTGATCACAGCTGAGCCACATAGAAATTACTGGAGTGGGAACATTTTGTCTGGATTTGTATATGTAAATCAGTAATACAGCAAATACAGTCACAACAAACACAATGTATCGATGTTTATTCCTCCCTTGTGCTGTTAAAAATTCTTTATCAGTGTATTTGCTCATACCCCGTTTTAGACACATTAACTAATGATCTCTGAAATTCCCCAGAGAAACAAAGTAGATGTGTATTTTGTTATTCCCATGATTAAAAGCAAGGCAATTCACAGGGGAGGTTAATGAATTAGAGTTAATGATGCAGTGCCAAGCATCCACTTTTTTGCTCTTTTTGTGTGTTTTGTTTAGTTCTTTGAAATTGCTTTAGTCATAGTAGAAGTAACCTCCACTTCACAAGCCAAAGACAGTAACAGCAAGAAAGACCATATATGCTGTTAGATACACTGATACAATGATTCACTGGTATCATTTGAATATGTAAGTTTTAAAAGTCTTCAAAATTATTTTGTTGGTGTTTTTGTGTTTGGTTTTGGTGGGTTTAGGTTTGTTGTTTGAATTATTTATTTTTGTCATGCAGTTATTCCTCTTACTCAAGAGCTCACAGACCAAACTGCATTCAGGAGAGAAACGATAATTATATGTGGAAAAAGCCAAACTAGAAGATAAAAATAATACCCTTCCAAATTAGATTTTCTCACAAACTGCAAGGAAAATACACTCCTTAAATCTCCTCCCTTGGTTTCTGTAGAACACAGGGAGCACAGTTTGCAGATTTCTTTCCCCAAAGTCCTCCAAGAAACACAAACATTTACTCTTCAGATAAAGGAAAAAGAGCAGGACGAGGAAACAAAAGAGAATTCCCTGGAGTTACCAAAAGCTGCATTAAGGAACTTTGCTCAGCACACCAGCAGCTCTGAATAATGAGGCAGCAGAGAACTTTGCAGCACTGGGAGCTTTTGAAACACTTCTCCAGAAAGAAGAGACAATAAAATGTCAATAGAAAATGCCTCCTGGCAGGCACATACTGGCACAGAGAACATTTTTCCTCCTTTTCCACATACAGACTAATTTTTTTCTTACCCCCTTCTCCAATATTTAGAAGAGAAGCTGATGGAAGATGACAAGGCATATTCATAGAAGTTCCACAAAATACACTGAATAATTCCACTGAATAAAAAAGTGCAGCATCAGAAAAGGCTGGTCAGGCTGTACTAATATCATCTATGACATTTTCTGTGCACTGAAATGCAAGGAGGTGGAAAGAAGTAATTTAATGATGATTTGATTCTAAACATCCAAGAAAAGTTTGAGTTAAGCACTTGAATAATCCTGTTGTAATGAGTGCCAGGTACAAATTAGTACTCGTGTTTTCCTGATTTAGAAATTACTTTCTCATCCTTAAGAACTGCATTCAAAATTTACATGCTCCTATAGCGAATGAAGTTTTTCTTCTCTTTCTTCCCCCACCCCCTAATGGCTAACAGTTAAAATATAAAGTTATCTTGTAAAGAAAAATATCCACAAATTTTGTAATGCTGGCTCTACATTCCCCCAACCCCTTTTTATCCTAGCATGATCTGTAAGATCAAGAAATCAAGATCAAAAAAATACAAGATCAAGAAATGATCTGTAAGATCAAGAATTCCTATTTCCAGGGAATGTCACACAGTCCTCTTGAAGTCAACCCATGGTTTAAAATTTGGAGTCATTTCAAATTAGCTTAGTTAAAAACCCAGGACTATATCCAGAAAATGAAATACCTGCACTGACTTCACACGGCTCATGAAGTACAGCCCTGTAAACCAGCAACCAGCAAGCCTACTGCCACTACTGTGATTTGATCTTCTCTCAAGCAGGAAGATGTCAAGCCGGATAGCTTACGCAGTACTGCCTCTGGGTTTATCGATATGGATCTGCCTTCCAAATGCACAAGACAACACAAAGCTGGTGCATTAGCACACCAGCTTCATGTGGCATGAAGGCAGGTATGCTGCCTGATAACATGCTCTCAGTTTTCTCTCTGATAGAAGGCTTCTTTTAGCATCGTGTATTGATGTTTCAGAAAGTTAATAACAAAACACAGACAAGATGCAGTATCTCAAAATAGATGCAAGTCAATTAATTAATTGCATTATGCTTGCAGAAAACACTGCAGTAAATGCTGTACTATTGTGTGGCAGTGATTGCAAGCTAAGGTACAAGTAAAGTGTGTTGGTGAGTCCAGATTTTTTTATTTTGTTTTGTTTTTTTTTTCTGTTTTAAGCCTTTTCCTGTCTTGTAGAGAAAGGAAATTTTTATGTTCCAAGGTAAAGGTATTTAGCTGTGTTGTGACTACACAAACATTAATGTTTCATCAAACACAACAACAAGCCATTGAGGACCTTTCTTAAAGGAAAGATTTATCCGTATCATTTAAGAAAAAAATAACTTAATGACTCAATTCCTGTTTATAATCTTTTATTACATTTTCCAAGAAATGATGTTCTTTTTGACTTCTGAATGACCTTGTGATCTCGGAGACAAAGCTCACAGCTGAGGTTATAAATATCAAGCAAAAGTTACTAGTTCTGAAACTAAAGACGGCCAAGGTGCTTTCGTGGTTTTAGCTCCCTTACACTGAGACAGCCAAAGCAGGCTCCTCTATGTTATAGCTCTCTATTTTGTGTACTTAAGATTTTGTTATTCAGAATAAGCTCAACCACATCAGCTCAACGAGCCAAGCAGAGCACAAGGGTTCACACCTAAGTCAAGTCTCTCAGGCTCTGGATCTTTGCAATGCATTGAAAGTCCCATGTAAGTTCAGACTCTGTCCTCAGTCCAAACCTCAGACATGCTGTGAGAATAAACATCTAGTGACTTGATGTAACAATATATGTGCATGGAAGGCTACCTCTCAATAAACAAACTGTTATCAGTTCCTGTTTCTCTAAACCGCAGCCAAACTGTGTAATGTCCTCTTGAAGGTATCAACGACTGCATTACTGTCATGATTCTTCAGACACAAATTATTCACCTCCAAGCCTTGAAACACTTGCTTGTATACCCCCCCATCATGGATTTTTTGCTGCTAATCTTTGCTCCAGATAAGAGTCCTATTAAGAAGGGTTGAAGTGAGGTACATGAATATTGCCAAGCTGGAAATACTTTGCCAAAATACACAGCTTAACTGGGAGGGGACATAATAAGTAGCATGTATCTGCACTAGGCTTGCCACAAGAAAGAAAAATGTTGTGTTATTAACAGCCAAAACACACAACGACCTTGCCAAAAACTAGTCTTTGAGGCAGGACAGTTCCTGCAATACAGAGATATTTACTACAATGAGCACACAAGTAAGGCTCCCACTCAACCCTGTTAGCAAAAAGAATACTAGGGAACATGCCTACCGGGAATAGCAACCATTTTTTTCTTCAGTTTAAGAGAGTAAGAGTGGTACACTCTGCTGCTTGTGAAAGCATAGCATAACAAAACAGGAGAGGTATTTCACTCTGCTCAAAATTTTATTTCTTGAAATCTCTGTAGCATAAAAACCTGGTTTAGGACAAACTTTCCCCCCCTCCCAGCAGTGCAAAACAGCCCGAGACTCAGCATATTTGGCTGAGAATTTTTCCTCGCTGAGTAATCCCAGCTTACAGAGACTTTCTGTTATATTTTTTGCCAGCTCCCTTTCTTGATCTCTTTCCAATAGGATGACCAGAGAAAACAGGTGGCAGTCAGAGTAACATGTGTGACCCAATGATCCTTATTTTATCAGAAAGAGTGTTTGAAGCCACAGAAAACAACCCACAGAGGTGGCCTTAATTTGCACTGGAAGCCAACATAGGTTTGGGGAGATTTAATGGTTTTGCCACCACATCCATCCTCTTTCATCTTATATTGAACACATGACAAGAAATACGGATCTTAACAACTGAACGGCAGTGATGTCCTGCAAGAGATACAGTCCTAAATAACCAGAGGGGGAAGAAATCATGCCTGTGAATATGTAGTCTGAGTCTTGACAGAAGGAAGCTTAACCATAGGTACAGTAGGGATATAATAGGTGATTCGTGCTTGGAGAAAAGAAATAATTTAGATGATACTTACTTGCAAATTATTTGATCTAGCTGAAATCTTCTAGTAACACAGCGAATAAAAAGGTTGCTGTCAAGGGGCTAAAGAATAAATGCAATATAGTGATCCTACACTACAGGACAAAACTCAAACAGTATAAAGAGACCACTTCTCAAGAGACTGGACGATCTGTTTCTTATAACAAAAGTCAGGCACTTTTAGATTTTCAAGAACTTTAGAGAACTTCAGTATTCAAATTTAGGTTAGAAAGCCAAAGTGTTTAGCAGGAGAGAGAGAACTTACACTGAGTATTTCTTACAACAAGTAGATCACCCTTAGAAACATGACAGAAAATGAAAACTACTGAGTATGACCTAAAAGACAAATGATGAACTGCAAGGGAAAGTAGAAGAAAGGCACCTTCACAGTGTCAGGCTTTCCAACTGGCTGCGATATGTCAGGTTTGCCAGGAGTCAAATGCTCCATAGGAGCTCTTAGTGCTACTTATCACTGTATAGCACAGAGATGCCAGTAAGTGACGATACTGAAGCTTAGTTCATCTTTACACTATAGGAACAATTTTATTGGTTGATCCTATCAAATTTACAACACCAAGGCAGAGCCCAAGCCAATTAATTTGCTAAATGGGTACAATTCCAGGCCCGAATTACAACATTTTTCAGTTCTGACAGCAAGATTGAGACAATCAATGCAGAGTATTGCCCAGGAGAAAACCATTGCTGATCCTCAGTTACTCTCAGGAATCTCTGGAGCTGCACTGTGGCTAAACGCAGAGGCTTTGGCAACAGCTTTAGTTTTTTAGAAATCCTTACCTTTAGCAGCTCAGGCCGTATTTTTCTTGCCCTTTCACTTGTGAAAGAAGAATTCTTGTGGGATCGAGTTCTGAGTTAATCAAATTCACTGGACTGGTTTATGATGTGGCTTGAGAAAGAGTTGTGTCAGCACTGCTGAGGGCGTTGTGAGACGGTGGGATGAGAGGCAGGGGCAGGAAAGAGCAAGAATTCATTTGTCCTGTATCATTGCCAAGGCCTTCACACTGTGAAACTCTGGCCTCTCAGCAGGAACATTTAATCTACCTCTTTTAGCAAGTACTCCGGTTTTAAAACTTAACAATCTTAACAGTTACAAACAACTTTCCCCAGGATTTGCATGAAGTCTCACTTGAATAACTTCAGGCCATCTCTTTAACTCCTCGGGGGTGTTCTGCTATTCTCCTTCAAATCCCTTCTTTTCTTTCCCCTTGTTTATGCTTCAGTCCAACCTGCAGTGTTGTCTTCTGAAATGGGAAGCTTAGAATAGGAACAGATCCTCCATGGCCACCAAAAGACGAAGAGTAAAACAAAACCCAAGCATTTTAGGTTGGCTAAACCTAATAGGTTTAACCTTAATCCACAATCCACCAGCCTTAATCCACTGCTTCTGTGAGAGAGTCCCAGCTGAGGAGATGGCAACGGAGAAGTGAGGACTGGCAGGGATCACTTAAAGGGAGAATCCCAACCCAGGATGGAAGAGAAGGACTAGCACACCAGAGCAAGGATTTAGGAACATGGCATACCCGAAAAAATCTGCTATTACAGCAACTTATCTGCATGCACTTAGTTTAGTCAGGAAAGTCAGCCAAACTCCCCAGCAGCATGGGAAACTTTATAGCACAGCACGGGGACCAGTTAGTCCCTCCTTCCTGTTTGCCATAAGGGAGGTCCTGAAAGGTTTGCAGGAAGTAGAGGAGCCACTAGTTATAAATAAACCAGCTCTAAGGTACACTGGACACATAGACTGTCATAGCCACTATAAAACTCAGGAGAAGAATTGCAACAGCTACAGACAAGTTGTCACAATAGCTAAAATGAAGCAACATGACTATTTTTTTAATGTGACAGCTATTTCTAGAAGATATAGCATGTTCTTTGTGCAGTGGGTTTAGCATTTTTGTTAATTTGCAGTTGAATGGAAAGATGAGTCACTTTTTTCATAATACAGCTTCATCACAACTCAGGTTTCAGCTTGTGAGAGCAGAACTACTGTGCACACAACACAATCTATTAAGACAATTTAGTGCTCCTTTCCCAACGCTTAGGAAAAAAAGCCCCCTTATTCCAATTTATTATATCTTGATTTTCACTGAAATAGCCTCATATAATGCTTTCACATTTTTCTCCACATATCAGAGCAAACAGACTTCAGGCTGTAATTCTTCTTCATTGCCTTATCCAAGAGCAAGACCAGTAAGTCCAGCAAGAAAGCAGAAGAAACTCAGATTAAAAAATAAAATTACTTTCTCTCTCTCCACAGAGGATACACCTATCTCAGCTCTATCCAATATACTTTCTTGAAAAGCCTGGTAAAATACAGGTGAAAATATGTATGTTTTACTCATATAATCTGTCCACCCACTTACAAAGAACAATATTGACACACTCATGACACAGTGAAAGCAACAAGCTCCTTATATATAAGGACCTTAAACCACAATCCTAAGCAAACAGACTGAGTAGCTTCTAACCTCCTATCGAAACAAGCCTTCCTTGACTCACAGGGGCTTGTAGGGAGGAAGATGGGAGGAGAAGGGCATGAACCACCTTGAAAAGAAAGGAGCTCAACGATCTCCACCCTGGGTCTCCTGTTTGTACTATCCATTGACGTGCAGAACCTCCCTTCTCTGAGACTCAGGAAGGACCCTCATGTCCCATGGGGCTCCTGAAAGCTGGCTGAATGCTGGTCCACTTGAGCAAAGCTGTGTATCAATGGACCAGCTCTGACCTTTCTGCACTTCATTATTCCTCACCATAACTTCCATTTCTCATACAGGAGCCGCTTTAGCCCACAGGCTTAAAAAAATAATAAAATACGAGTTTGATATCTTTGCAGCATGACACCTGAAATTACCTGTTTCCTTTTCTATCATTGTCATTTCTAGAGCTGGTGTTTTATAGACAGCCAACCAAGAGAGACATTTGTGAGAGGTACAGTGGAGCCCTTTTCTCCCTCAAAATTACATAAGGACCATCCTGATTAAATATTATCCTGCATGAATAAATACCCCTTTCACAGAAGTATTCATTGCAGGGTAACAGCTGACGGATGAAGTACACATGCTGATCATGACACAGCTGAATTAAACCCAAACTTTGTGAAGTGTTGCATAATGTCCTGCTTCTCTCTCTATAAAACCTACTTTCCATTTCAATAAGCTTCAAGAAACTATTTTCTTTTCCTTTTTCTAAGTAGACCACCACAAGTGCCACCATTTTCCTCCGAGAACACACAAAGCTTTCTCAAGTTGTTATACACAACATGAAAATATTCCACCATGTCACCACATACAATAACTGTGCAGATGCTGCATTTACATAGGAAAGATAGTTTGGGAAGTGATTGGGTAATTTTATCCTCCCCTTCCTCCCTGTTAATTTACAAACATATTTTCAGTCAATTTTACTGAAATATTTGTATTTCTTTCCACCAGAAATGCAAAATGTTTCTCCTGGAGCCAAGGTCACTCAGAATCAACTGGGAACTGTCATTCTGTCAATAAGGCAAAATCTTGTCTCATTTTGACATTGATCTGCATCCACCTGTATTGTCACTATGCCAAATGACAGTTCTAGCTTACGTAAGTCTTGCTCTCATTGTCATTATCAGTTGGGACTCGATGTCCCAAGAGACACACACTCAAATCCTGGTGCATGCTTTGACCTCCGCTCTGCTACAGCTCTTTGGATGCAAAGCAGGAGGCACAGGAATGTGATTCACTGGGACAAAAGTGCTTGGCCACTGACACCGGCTTGTGGTTATCAATGAAGATATCTTTGAATTGTTGTTCCCAGGACTGATCAAAAGCAGTGGAGGAAGATAAAATGTCAAACTGGTCTTTAAAAAAAAACCCCACACCATCCTTTTGAAAACCAAAATTTTTCATAAACCCCCTTTAAGCACCAAAACAAAAAAAAATTTAATTTAAAAAAATTAATTTTTAAAATTTTTTTTTTATTCCTATGCAGCATAAAGATAAATGCTGAAGTTAGTATTCCCTGAGGGAAGGAAACACCGAGTCTTAAATCAGCTCTAGTTATTCCTCCTCCTCCTCCTTTTGTCTCAATCAGTGCTTGCTATGTATTCTGCTATTAAATTTTTCCTCATATATCTTTCCCAGCCAAATCTTTTATTTAAGCTGTTCTTTAAAAACTTTCTCTGGTTTGATGACTGTTATCAGATATAGATGAGACAGACCATCACGACTCTCCCTCATGGGAAAGCATCCCTGTGTCTTTGCCTAAACAGATGAAACTATACTGGGTTCATCTCCATTTCACATTGTGCTCTCAGTAGTCTGCGCACTTCTCCTGCCCAGTTATCACTGAGCTGCGTTCACCTTTTTCTCTTCCCTCCTTCCTGTTTCTCACCACCATGCCACAAAGCCAAACTTCATTATATTACCCGCTGTCAACCCTTAATGTCTTCGGAGTGCCTGCATAGGAAGTAAAATTGTTTTAGGTTGCTCACAAAATCCACTGCTCGTTCTCTCAGAGCAGCACCTCCTCTCCCAAGGCACATAACGTACAAGTTGCAGAGAGTGGAGAAAGCTAGGGCAGGAGATGCTCTGAGCACTGAACTCTCCTGGCATAGCACAATACAGAAGTAAAATTAGCCAGAACTGCAAAGTGAGATTATGCTAAAAGTCTTCACCTTGGAAGTAAAAAAACCTAGCTTCACAAGCCTTTTCAAACCACTTCAGGTTTCCTGCAAAATAAAGTTCAAATAAAATTCTCCATTTTGCAAGCTTCTTTAGACCAGCTTCAAACAGAACAGTCTATATTTGAAATACAGTATTTCACATTGCATATATTTTTATACAAGATGTGAAAGTACACCTAAGGTAAGAGGTCTTCTTTCTCTAATTACCTTTGGTTTTGTTTCCCCGTCTGCCTGCTCCTTCCCTTTTGCTTACACACTGCAGCAACCCACACATTACATTATATTCCAGTATAATGGGAACCTTTCAAAAAATCTGATGAGTAACAGCTAGGTCTTTTCCAGTTTGAGGAGAATAACTTAGGTTATTAGCAAAAAAATGTCACGCTCTAACGCATGGGATCTGAGAAACTGGAGTTCCATCACTTTATTCTTTTGTTTCTTGCTTAATTACTGAAGTCCTGATGACCATGCACAGATATTTGGATAGCCAACTGGAAGTTCAGGAGAGGAAAGATTCTAAATTTCTTCTAAGTCTCTGTAGAAAACATAAATTCACAGTCTTTACTTGTAAGTTCTGCCCTCAGACCTCCCATATGCCTGTGTCTCATATCAGAATGTGGGGGAGCAAAGTGTTACCCTGGGTAGAGAAAGACGGAGTGAGGGACTCGGGCATAGCAGAGCTACACAGCTCTGTGGGACTGGATGGGATGCATCCAAGGGGGCTGAACAAACTTGCCAGTGTCATCAGGAGAAAACAGCATAGTATGTAAGCCATGGAGTCTTAGAACAGACCCATGGGCAGTAAAAGGCAAATATCAAGACCACCTTCAGGATGTGCAAGAAGAAACTTCTAGAGGTAGAAGATAAATACCATTCTATGTTTCTTTAATTATTAATTATTCTGATTATAACCACATTTCATAGCACTTTTCCTTCAAAGAGACAAGGAAGAAGAAAACAAACACATAAAAGGGAGAAATAGAGCTGAAGAATAGTTTCTTTGCTATGCTGGCAGTTTTACTTGCTGTAAATGTATGTTGACCTCTGGCAAACATCCCTGAGGTGCAGGCCTTAGAAACAGTCTTCATTAACACTTGTGAAAATGATGCAAAAAGAAAAATAAAAAAAATCAAAACTCAATACAAATTATCCTTTAGTTTCGGCAAAAACAACTTAGACATTATAGATGGACATAAATGCAGGTAATTTTTCCAAACTAAATAAAGAACTCTTTCCATAAAGAGATAAAAATACCTTCAAAAGCACTGAGTTTCATGGAGTTATGCAACTTCTCTATGCCTTTTTTTCTTCCTGCACTAATCAAACACCTAGCTTGTAAATACAACAAATTCTGGTTTTGGACAATAGATTACCATGGAGCCTATGAATTATTTTGGCCAGAAAGGCTTTCCTGAGATGTCTCAAGTCTCCTGCCTCAACCTGCTCCCCAGAAAGCAATTTTTTTTCATCAAGGTAACACTGCCTGCCTAATAACAGGCTTATGAAAACACAAATGAGATATCTTTATCTTTCCAGCATCAGGAAAGCCTCCAAATAGCTACTGAATGACTAAAATCAGGGAGTGTCCGAGCAGGCAGACTGATTCAGAAAGAAAATGGCTTTGCCTTCACTCTCTGGAAGCCACAGCCCGTAGGCTGCCTTGTTCATTCCTTTCACTCTGGGAGGAGATTGTTGTATCTGTTTTATCAGAACCATAACCCAAATGTACTCTTACTACTCCAGACATATTTGTATGCAGGTTTCTGTGGGAAGCTCGGATGAGCAGTGGCTCCTCTGCATGCACAGCCAATGCTCTTTCTTTTCCTGGCTGCCCATGTCAGTAGCTCTGCTTGCTCCTGCAAACTCACTAATTGGGACAGCCCCTAAAATAAAAGACAGCAAATGCTGATGGAAAGAGAGTCTGACTTTCCTTACTGGATACTCCTACCTCTCTTCGCTGACTATATGAGGAACAAGAACTCGTTGGTCCTTAACTCGTATGTGTGGGCAGAGGGACTACATTATACTACTTGCACTGGACCCAGGAGGGCCAAAAAGTGAAAAGAAGGATTACACAAAGTAAGAAACCAGGACCTCTGGGCAACAAGCCATCACAGAATACACCAGTGAAAGGCAGTTTCAGCCAAAGGACATTTTAGGAGGTTTGTCTCCCCAGTTCTGCCCGAGCTTCTCACCGAGAGCTGGGAATGGATTCGTTACTCCTCACTCAAAGTAGATGTTAAAAAGGAAAGAAAAAATGGTATTTGGCAAAAAGGAAATATTTTATATAAAGATAATACTACCAACAAAATTGCCAGGGAATACTGATCTCTAACTGCTAACAGAAGAAATAAATCACGTTTTGTCTCACCTAAAGCAGAGGGGTGATTAGAGATGCATAAGAGTTTCAGACAGATACTATATAAATAAAAGAGATTTAATTCAAGATACTTTGATAACAAAAGCAAAAAGATATTGGCCATCAAGGTTTTTTCTGAGTAGTCTTGGGAAGTTTAAGTGAAAATATTTTCCTGACCAGTAACATATAAAGAAAAAGGTATTTTGTCTTTGCTTTATGAAATATTTACCAGCTGTCTTAATCATTCTCTGTCTTTCTACAGGCCACCACACTTCTGCTGCTTTGGGCTTCTCTCTCCTTTTCTGTAGATCTCTTTCCTTCTCCCCTGAGTGCTTTGTCCCTTAGTTTTGCAACATTCCACTTTTAAAATAAATATAGAGAAACTGCTGCTTCCCTAGAGCATTCCCAGAGGCAGTTTCAATGAAGTGCTGCTTCCTGGGTCACCAGCCTGACCTGACTTCTTTTTTTTTTGTTCTATTTTCTTTTCTTCCTAAAGTCAAACCCAAAAAGTTGCAGTATTTAAAAGCCCTGTAAAATGGGAAACTTGCACAGATGAAACTCAAAACTGTTGGACTCTCAGCAAAAGAAGACTGCAAAGAAATGGTACCATAATGAATTATGAAAGCTGAGTTTCCAGGTAGCCTGAATAGCTTTGGCAGCCTTTAATTAAATTACTCGAAAATGCACAAAATGCATCTTTGTTGTTAAGAAGTGCAACAGTATACACTGAAATGAAATATACATATCACTCCTCAGCTTCAAATTTTCAATCTCTGACTTTCCCACATACTCCACGGAATTTCATAGTTAAGAAATAAATGAAAGCAAGTCCATCTATTTTCAGACCTGCTAAAGGTGCAAGATAGCTGGCTGTATTTATTACAGTATACACTGTAATAATTAATTTAACCTCACGATATGGGCTTTTATTTCAATAATGGCCACTGCTAAACCAGACTCTACAACAACTGGGTTCCAATTCTGTTAATTGCACACTTTCTGGACAACCTTACATAAAGCCAAATCCATAAAAGCTTCCAAATTTTACTAACTTCTCCCATATTTTATTCTTTTCTAATCCAAGCAATACAAAGCACTTTCCAGGTCACTGCACCACTTCAAGACAGAGAAGTAGTGTTGTACTTAATTTAGATTTAGGCACTGGAAAATTAAAGGATCTGAGCAAAGATGCACAGAAATAGTCCAGGAGACAGCTGAAAACCAAATGGGAAAAAGTACACCAGAAAAGATCTGCTATGGTGAATTTAATTCTTCTACATGATCCATTCACTGCCTGGTAATTCAGGCTGGAATGAGAATGTACCTGACTTTGGGTGCATTTCCTTTGACATATTAGGAACACTATAAAGCAAGTAACTTCTGCAAAACATAAGCAAAATGATTTCTTACTTGCTGCCCAACTATGAGTAACTCCTTGTTCCTAGCTGCTCAGAGAAAACAAACTGTAAACAGCTGCTGGAATTGCTGAAGCTGCTAAGGAATTGTTGGGTAAAATTCTGATGGCAATTAATAACATCAGGCTGCATTCTGCATATGCAACAAAAGGAAGCCAGGGGAAAAAGTACAGAAAGAACTCAAACAAAATGTTAGTCAAAGTAAGTGTGCTTCTCTGTATCTTTATTCCCAAACTACAGCTGTGAATGGGGTCCACAGAAGACACTGGAGATGAGGAAAATAAAAAATCCAACACTGTCTGT
The DNA here is from genome assembly GCA_026283785.1 of Coracopsis vasa. Classification (NCBI taxonomy): domain Eukaryota; kingdom Metazoa; phylum Chordata; class Aves; order Psittaciformes; family Psittacidae; genus Coracopsis; species Coracopsis vasa. Next base: position 16,691 of record JANHGB010008644.1, read on the forward strand.
AGAATCAGCTCCACAGTGACCCCTCACAGTGACCGTCCACACGTATGAATGTAGGTAGTTTTTTGTTGTTACTTGTTATATTACTAAAGGACGGAGGTTATTATTTCTTCCCATACATGTCCCAGATGTCCACTATATCCCTTTTTTTTTTTTTTTAATGGTGTATGATTTAAGGTGCCCACCTTTGGTCAAAGGCCAAATGGGCTTTGATTTCCTTACAGCTTCTGTAAAAAGATGGAACCTGCCCTATTAAGAAAAATCTCAATATACATTTTCCAGTTCCTGTAAGTCCAGGCTTATTGTTACCTTTTACAGCCCAGACAGAAGACAGTGAGGTCTGTGAATGTACAGCAGTAAGGAATGATACTGCAGAAAACAAAAGTTTGTGGACAAAGGCAGAGGTTAATATCCAGCTGGGGGGACATGGAGTGAAACTGGGAGCCTTTGGGCAAAAAATCAGGCTGGTGTTCAAGAAATATGGTTTTAAGGAGGGATTCCAGAGTAAACTGGAGAAGAGACAAATCCAGAGGGAGAAGCAGAGAACAAGGAAGTGTTAACAGGGCAGACAGTTTAACACATCAGCTGTGTACTTTGGGGAGCTGTGAATAGAGAGGGCAAAAGGCTACAGAGCAAGGGAAGAGGGAAAGAGAGGTGACTATGAGTGCAGCCAGACCTTGCTGGGGACTAAATTAAGTTCAGAGTTTACGGGAGGGTAAGTAAAGTTACTGACCTCTGAGGAGTGTTCAGTCAAAAGAAAAGGCATTTTTCTGTGCACTTGAAATTCTGGTTTTCTAATTGTACAAAGACCAGCTAAAGAGCCTGTCCTGCAAAGTTAATAAGCTTAAGAGGCGTTATTAAGGATGTGGCTTCTTATCGGTTTAGATCTCTTTGGAGGGAGGAAAATGGGAACAGGATGATAACATGACTCATGACTTTCCAATATTAGGTACGATAATTCTGTAGCTGTAGAGGCTGAAACTTCTGTACCCTACTTCTAACTCTGAAACAGCCAAAATTGCCAGTGCAGCTCAACACGGCATGTACTGGATTGTCCGTTCTTCCCCCACAGCCACACTTGGCTTAGGTAGCAACAGAGATCAGCGATCAGCTGCAACCTACACTGGATAATTATAATCCGGAACAGTATTTCCTCACCTGTCCTTCTGCCACAGTCAGATAGCATTACACACACTTAAACCCAGCCATCTAAAATGACATGGTACATGAAGCTCTTCCTACTCAAGGAGGCTGTTGGTACTCCCAGGTACTTGGTATACAAACAGATTTTATCAAAATTAACAGTGGCAAAATTAAAATCTATAGATACTAAAAACAGGAAGGTAAAGTGACATCAGAGTGGTGTCTCCTTCAGATCACTTGTAGCGCCAAACCTGCTCTTAGGCTGCTCCTCTCTTCAGTAAGGAATGACATGAATTTTGCCAAGCATTGGGAAGGGAAGCACTGATATTACATTAAGTCCATGGAGGAGGAAAGGAGCATAAAAGGATAAGGAGACCAGGCTGCAAGGTGAGGAGGTACATGACAGGGACAGAATAAGAGTGGTTCATCTCCATTCATCTGGAAACTCAAGAAGGCTGAAAAGCCTGATGTTTACTGCCAGTGAAGCAGCTCTGAGGATGCTAATCCCAAACTCCCCTCACATGATGCACCCCCCCATCCAGAGCTGAGCTCCGACCAGGCCTAGGAACACTGTTGGAGTCAAAGACCTCAACAAATCCAAGCTTAAGTTTACAGTTGTTGTAATTCAGAATGCAGAAATGCATGTATTTAGAAATAAGAATTTGCTGGATAACCACATCTGGTAGAATCTGAAAAGCCTCAGACTGCCTTCATGTGTGTACTGAAATCCTGTACCAAGGTTCTTCTCTGTCACTAAGTATATATAAAAAATACTAGTTTTAATACTTTGGTAGTATTAAGGGAACCTTTTTTTTTTAATGGCCACATTCATTTAGAGTTTTACATATGAAGAGTTAAGTAGGGGGCTCTTTGAGAACCCTAATACAGTATAAATATTTAATCCTTAAGTGGACAATTTGGACTTTGCTCCACTATTCTCAAACCTAGCACCTACCATATAAGCTCACAGAAACGCAGCAAGAGGAGTTGTAAAGGTCTGTCCCCATTCCTAAAGGAGCTCCTCCACAGATCAAGTGTTTAGCAAGAGCACTTGCAGACACGCAGGAGGTTCGGAGTCCAGGACACTCCATGCACATCAGGCAAAGGTTAGCATCCATACACAGGCATCCGTGGGGTGCACTGCAAAGGTCTGGTCAGCAGCAGCATGTTTAAGCCAGTGAGGTATCACTTTTAGTAGTACTTCCAGAGACAGACAGGATATGACTGCTTTTAAAGAAATATTTCCAACGTTGGAGAGCTTTACTTATTTCATAATGGTACAGTATTTATCATTTCATCTGAGCATGTATTCTCAATCTTTTCTTGAATTTATCTATTCCAAATATCACTACAAAATAAAACACTCGTTACCTTATTAAAACAATCTTCTTGCTGTGCTTACAAAGGGATAGAAATAGGATAAAATCATATGACAGGCCTGATACTTTTACTTATTTCCTAATCGGGTGCTTACTGTATTTCTTGTTGATTAAATGAGAACAACAGTAAGAAGTTTTCGATCCTCAAAACTGTTGATTTCTCTGACATGAAAGTTAAAGCCATTAAAGGTGGTGATCTGGCCCCACTATCTCTTCAAAGGGGCTTTCCAAATTTGTTTGTGCAAAGGAACATCTGTTCAGGCAAGGCAGCTTTCCAAATCTGCTCATTCGTTTGGCTGCTCTAACAGCTACATTGTCATCCATCACCTGCCACCAAAGCTGCGAATGATCAGGAAGTTCATGAGAGAAAAATCATCTTATCTTACAGCTGCTCACGGACAATACTCAACTGTAACTGAAAATATTAGCAATGCTTTCTGTCCCAGTCCCTTTCTGAGATTAACAGATGATGAAATACATGACAACACAAAAATCCTGGCTCAGATGCAGGCAGTGGTGAAGGACTGCTCTTTTCAACAGGACTGAGGATTCACGCTGTACCTCCAAGCCACCTGACGTTTGCCACCACTACCACCTCCTCTTCAGTCTTTTGCAATGGCCTGGAAAAAAAAGGCGTGGATTTGCCTGTTTTCAGTTGCAACAGTCATCTAATTGGGAGGTAACTTAAAATATTTGTTGCCCAAGACAGCTCATGTGGCACTGAAGGTGTTAACTTCCTTCTCTTCAGTGAGGCCCTTCTTGATCCACTGTGGTCTTCTGTCAGTGCATGTCTTCTTTGACTCTTCTGCAGCACTCGTTTTGCTGAGCACCAGCTGCACTCTTCAGAAATCAGATGTCACCAAAAGTGTGTGAAATGCTGTGATTTTCTGCAGTGATTCAGCTGCGGTTCCTCACAGCACGAGAGGTATGGCAAGTCCTGTGGAACTGCATGCGAGGAACCGTCATGTTGAATGCTGGTTGGGTCACTGGCCAGCTTTAAAATCTTTCATGCAAATAGAAATGTTACCATTCAATCTGTCCTCTTGCTGCTGGCAACCCTGACTCCCCCGATAGCATACCTGTTACCTTCCCTCCTTCTTATTTCCCAGGCTTCTTTACCTGCCCCAGCTGAAAATATAGCAGGGTGTGAAGCAAAAGTATCAAGAAGCACCCAGGAGCTCTGGGTGACTACAGGGCTAAGAAGGAAAGCGCAAGCTCCCTAGTAGTGAACAAGGAATGCTCTAAAATGTTTATAGAATATAGGAAGAAAGGAACAGTAAAGAACAGTGAAATCTGACCTTCCTACTTCAAATGAATCAGCAGATTGCAGTTGGAGAGGAGGGGCATGTTTGTTTTCAAAACAATAAAATACCACCAGCACACATCATTCCACATCTACCACCCTTACCAGCACTCTTCACACAATGCTCTTCTGTTACGCACAAAGACCAGATCCATTGTTTTTTAACAAAATAACAAAACACCAGTGTAAGTAAACAACAAATCAACCCAAAAAGACAATCCCTTCTCCCCACAAAACAACAAAAATAGCCTGAAAGCTATCCCAGTAACATTACTACTCTAAAGACATCACACATTCACCACAGTAAAACAGCTGGCTTTCTGTAGAGCTATGCTGATCAAAACCTTTCACTATTAGCACCCAAACCAGAAGCCAAGGCAAGAACGATGGCTACATCCCGCTGAAGTGACCACGGAGCAGATCTGTACCTCAGAGCAGAGGACTGCAGCGATGCTCTGGTCTGGCTATCACCACGCTGCTTCCAGAACTGGAAATGATAAAATCAGCTCCAGGCAGCGCTGCTCCTCACTTAATTAACCTTGCTCCTGCAGCCCACATGCAGTGCTGTCCAATTGATGCTTCTGAATGCACCTTTGGAGATGTAAGCTCATAACGTCCCACGACACTGCTGTGACACAGACATAAGTACTAGTCTAACAACTGCTCTTCACATGGTGTAGCACAGACCTACTCTTAAGTAACATAACCTCTTCCTTGTCTTTTTTTTTTTTCCCCTATCTTGATCGGATAGTGATCTCCTTGCACAATGGATACAGAGCACCTCAGTAAGCAAGTGGCACAAGGGTAACAGACTTTGAGCAAAATGATCCTCCCACTTGCCTGAAGTCAAGTGAAGCAATGGATTTGGATGGACACAGTCATTTTGGTTCTGTGTGAAAATGCCACACTGGCAAACAGATAGATGTGATTAGAGGGAGAGAACACAAATGTGAATAGTGCAACTTTAAGGGCTGCAAATGACTTAAGAGCTGTGGGCAGCTTATATTTTCACCTTAATATTTTCACTATTTTACATTTAAGGAAATGGGTCTTTGCTTCAGGGAGACAATTTCTCTTCCTGACCAGTAAGACCCTTAAATTTCCTTATTTTAGTCAAAGCAGACTATGATATGCTGCCCTTCAAAGATATCAGAATGAACTCCATGCCTCTGCCATTTCCTGGACTTAGCTGTTGAATGTCAGCATGATCTACTCACCAGCAACACCGAAGAGCAAAGTTTGGAAAAGCTAGTTAAAACCCCACACTACTTTGCATTATCAGGAGAGATTTTGTCAGCAATTCAGAGAAAGTTTAAATAACAACACTTCTTTTTGCTTAGTCATGACTTTATCTGAATCTGGTAAATGTTGTGAAAAGTGTGTGACTATGAGGCAAAATTCTGCCTGCTAGGAAGTCTTTCCACATGGGTACCAGTGTTTGCAGTGGCAGTGGGACTGGAACAAAATTCTCATAAGGAAAACAAATGTAGCTTGGTTAGGAGAAATCATCTGGGAAAAAAGAGCAAATAAATAACATGAATATCAGAAGGGATTTCCAAACGACCCAGTTTTACACAGTGCTGGTATTTAGAGGATTTTGGAAAACCTGTCTATAACCTTTTTCAAAGTTTATGGTATTTTTAGATAAAACTATTAGAATTTGGTGTTTTTTTCATAACGAAATGAAAGGTAATATTATATTTCTTTTCTGAAATACGTATTTAGGGGGAGTCTTCCCATTGGCTGCATTCCAGTTAGCAGCAGCATAAAGTGGTGTTAGTACATTAAGCCCAAGATAATGTCTATTTACAGTCTATCAAGGGCATGGTGACAGGGGCATTAAAGCTTGTCACTACAGGTGAGCCCTCCTAGTAAGGGCTGTCTCCTACTTGATTGACCTGGAAACAGGTATCTCAGCTATTGAGTCAAAACCTAGATGAAAATGGTCTGATTTTGGCTTCAGAAATTAGTGCTTTAAACAATTACAAACTAGTACTTCATCAAAATTGACCTAGAATCTTTTTCCTAGATTGGTCCATACAGAGCTTTAACAGACTGCTCTCAGGAACCAGTGCCCTTCTGAAAACACAGCAGGAAGGATCCCAGGCAGAAGGGAAGGGGGTGATGCAGTTTCGCAAGAGAAAGGGTGTAGGAGCAGAAAGATAGCTATGATGCACTCTGTAAGGAAACGTCATGTAGGTGCTGGGAGTAAGCCATACAGTCTGATTCTTGGTTGGCAAACGTGTTTCCAGCCCTGAGGGTTAGGACTGTTTTTCAAAAACAGCTGACTGGCTATATATGAGGTTTTCCTAAGGTCAGGAGAATTTTTCTGGGGCTGACCGAAGAATAGAATTGGTGCTCCTTATCATCTGCTGGGATGAATCAGGTCTACAGGCTTGATTTAATGCAAAACCTGGATGACGAATTTATTAGGGCAGCTATGGCTGATGTGGAAGGAAGACAGACCAACAGGTGATATTCACACAAGATGAGGTATCTGCTCCTCAATCAGAAACAGAGAAGTAAGCTACAGTAGATTATAGAGTCATAATTTCACTTGCAAAGCCAAGATAGTCAAGCATCTTAATCGCCACTGCAATCTCTATAAAAAAATAAAGAGAGAGTCTTGGCAAGATCTTAATTATGTGCTGTAGGTTAAGTACTCCAGAGTGATGAAAAGGCTCACAAAGGCTAGGGAGGTGGAAGATCTTACAAAACAGATGATCCTAAAATGTTGTGTTGGAAGAGGCCTCTGTTGGACAACTAGGGACGGGCGGATGTGGCAGATGAAGGGCTGCAACATGGAGCTACGTGCATAGTTTTCAGGCTTAACCTTTGATTTAGCTGCCTGATGTGCTCACTAGAACATGCTTTTACTGTGTTAAACAAGCTTCTCATGCAGTGCTGCTTCCTTATGGTATGTTAACTGTCAGACATATGTTTTGGAGAGCACTATACACACACACTTTGAAACAGCATCGATGGTACTGAGCTCAGGCATCTTACATTTAAGAATAATCTAATGCACCCACTGACTTCTACCCATATTTTGTTATGAAAGTTAACAGGGAAGTGCTATTAGCACCATGCAAGATCTTGAGTGAAATTTTCTTGGTGAAAAAGATCTGGGTGATATCAATGTTTTTTGAGTTACATCACTTTTGATGTTAGTCTCATGTAATTATTGTGTGGGAGATAAGAAAGCTCCCCAGACCCTCAATATCACATTTCAAAATTTTAAAAATTGAACAGTTTAACATTTAGCACTATTGTTTATCACTTGAACAGTTAATTTTAACCAGAACAATTTTCCTGCTCAAATTCATAGGCCAGTGATCTTTTGCTCTCTGATATTTTAGAGCCAGCACTTACCTGAACATTGTGGAGCCTGAATTCTATGAGCAAATAGTTCTTATCCAACAACTGCACCTTCACCTGTGTAAACTGCTCGGAGATAAGCCATTTTCTTTCATGTTTCAAAATACTGTAGAAAACCACTCTCTACTGCTTACTTAGGTATGGAAAAGAACAAAAGAACTTGTAGAAATAGCTCCTTGTTCTGCCCAGCTCCCACCTGCACATCAGACATTACCAGGAGCAGCACTGGGTGTACTGCCCCAGAACAAGGGATGGAAAGTTTCCAGCCTGCACCACAGCCACCTACATCAGAGTTGGTATGAGTTCTCCTTCTCCTCCCCAGATGAGCGTGAAAATCAGAACATGGAAGAACTGCTCGGGCTCTGGCTTCTCCCAGATCATCCACATAGGAATACAGTCTCTTCACGCAGCTGCACGTGTTGTTCGTCTAATGTGAAAGCAGTGATGGCACAACTCATCTGAATCTTCCTTGCCTGTTACACCTTCTGCTCAATTATCTGAAATCAAAAATGTCTTTCCTTCTTTAGTTTTACAGGTATTGTTGCGCAGACTAGGTGGTCTCTGGGGGTAAAGTGTGCCTCGCTCATGCAGCATGAGGGTGCTCCTGTAATGGTGTGCAGCAAAGTCCCATCTAGACAGACCTTATGCAAACTGAACCATTTAAGTACAGAACATAACCAGCTTTCTCAGGTAACAACCAGAGAAAAAGAGGACAAGGCTCATTTCCACTTGAACACAATAAAGCATTACAGGTTATCTATCCATAGGCACTCACTTTGACTTGTACGCTGTGGCCCATGGGTCAGCACACCAAAGGAAAAACTCATTTTTGATGTATCTCAATTGTTGAAGATTAAGTACTTCCTCCCATCTATTATAGCCAACATCTGGGAAGCATCTGCTGATCAATATGGTTGGCTGGATATAGACCACCAGAATACTACAGGTCTCCCAACAATGTTTTCCTCACTTGGCATACAGGTCTGCACAACCTGAATACAGTAGCAAGAGGAGCATTTCCACAGGGGGCTCCAGGAAGAAGAAAATGCTGGGAGCAAATTCCTTAGTTGCATTGCTTCACCATGTCATCATGCCTGAAACACAGCTTGTAAAAAAAATACCAACTCAGGCTGAACCCTTCATGTTGCATGTGGAAACAGGGAGCAAGGGAATGACTTGGCACTGCCCTGAAAAGTACTAGCATGGCACATATACTACTCCGGAGCTCGTATTAGTGTATGAAACGTGATTGGTCTGCACGTATATTATAGTATTTGTTACATCTTCCAGTGTTTCACAAGTGCCCCAAATTATGTTAGGAACTTCGCCTTATCATGGGTGTGTGCTGCTGCACCCACAGTAAATGGATAGATGGAAAGGCAATTTTTTTCCAAGCAATCCCAAGATGGGTGGACTGAATCCATGCATCAGTGTCTCTGTAATGCAGAGTTTCTAGTGCGCAGCCTAATTACAATCGCCTTGTCTTGCTGGTGTGCAAGGATGAGCAACTTCTTCCTGACAGTGATACCTAGATTGCTTTCTCCCTTCATGGAAATGGATAGTAACAAACCCTCCTGGTTGCTGTTACAAGAGCTGCCTTGAGGCTCTTGCCTCAAGGAACATCTATTATCTTCATCTGTATTGCTGCATGACCCCATGTCATGCACCTTGCAAAAGGAAAGCACTAGGCCATGGAAAGATGCAAGCAACCAGTATGACAACATCAAAGCTGCAGATTATTTTTTTGAGGATGATATAATAGGTGTGATGATAGCAGCTGATAAAGGGATAGAGTGGTAAGACCATGCCTAACAGTGATGGTTATGAAAGGATGAAGGATAACAAGATGAAAGGTTTACCTCTTTTTATTGGAGCTGCTTGACATCAGGAGGAAAAAAGTCTGGAAGAATATATTATAGATATCTGACACAAGATGCACAGTCTCTCCCACTTTACACCCCCTGCAATCTTAATTCTTAATTACAGTCTTACTAGTAGACTGATCAGGTGGGAAAGGAAGACAGAAAATAGTTGGCAGGCAGTCTGCCAATATTATGAGAAAACATACATATCCAGATACTTCATATCTACCAGTACTTTAAGAAAAAAGGACAGAGAAAACAACAGAAAGAGATGGCGGCTAAGCTTACACAGTGTTCGTTAAGCATAAACATGCTTTCTTCCAGGGAAGACCTGTAACTTGTAGCCTCTTCTTGGAGTAAAGAAAAACAACTTACAGCTCCAACTTTGATGTTATTTTTTTTTGCAGTGATTTAAGAAGCCTCCCTTCTAACAGCTTGGTATTTTGTGCACATTTGGGCTTCACTACCTAACAAATGGAGATACCTGTGAATCAGGTAACCTCATGTGTGTGACTTAGGACTGTGATTTTTTATAAGTACATTTACAGAAGTGAAACTATTCTCTCCAGGGGTGAAAGGGTGCAGTTCTCAGCCCAGCTAAGAATCCACACAAATCCAAAACCCAAGGAGATGACATTATATCTGGCAGAAAATTAAAGCCTGTTTTTCCTCAGAAAAAGTTTTTCATTCTGTTAACGTGCTTCACAAAGTTCACCTGCTTGGTGCAGAAAGCTGATTTAAAACCACTATTTTCCAATTCACATTGGAAACTTGCAGCCATGGGCCCATCATTTCAGTCTGTATCAACATAAAGCAAAACACAGTTCTTGACCAGAAGAACCCCACTGTTTAAAGTAGTGGCTGGAAGGAAGTTTTGACAGTGAAAGTATGCATATTTGGAGGAAAATATATTCCAGTTGGCTCTACTTAGCTCCTTACAGCAGGAAGAGTGATTTCTATATGGCAGGTTTTGAAATGAATTGTATACCTATCTGACACACCCAGTGTGACACAGTATCACATGAGCTTTTATAATAGCTACCTGAGGGGAAAGATATCATACCTATAAATACCATGTATTTGTAATCTTCTTTTGCTAGTAGGGAAACACATATAGAAGTGAAAAATCTCTTTAATATCTACTGTTCAATAAAAAAAGAGCCACAAGCTAGTAATCTACAGTACACAGGCTTCCACTTATTTTAGGACATTGGAAGGGAGGGAAGGAAAATTTCTGTAAATCTCATTTATGAAAAATATGGCATTACTTAAAAAGCCAATCACAGCAGAATTCCTTCCATTTCTTGGGTACCATGAAATGCCTCTACTCAATGTACCTGGACAGGCAGAATTGGGAAGACGCATTAAGAGTTATTTTGTAAGAAATATTTATGACTTGTTAACGTGTTCTAATTAAGCCTCCCACTCCTCTACAGTGTTGCTGTGAAACATTTTAAAACCAGCATTCATCGAATGCCTCCAAGCTGTCCCTGTCTGGCTGCTTTTTAGGTTTCATCTTTCACAGAGGTCCTCCAGCTACTACGGAAAGTAACTTAGTTTAGCCCTCAAATTTAAAAAAGCAATCGCTCATTTTCCCTTCCAGCTGGTGGACAGACATGACAGGAAACTGAAACAGTTTATTTCTTACCATCTCCAGTAGCTGGATTTGTTATGTACATCTCCTGTGCATCGGACAATAACACTCAAAGTACTAGCAGCATTTCATCTCAAAAACCAGTGGGGCTGAAGGACAAGCTAGGAAAGAATAGCTGCTCAGTCTTCTCTTCTGGAAATCACTCTTTGCATACCTTACAATAAAGATGTTCTCAGCCTGACACTATCAAATTAGCAGACAACAAACACTCTTCTTCCATGACATCTCTTTCCTGTTTTTTTGCCACTGATTCAGGTGCCCTAGACTGTGGCCAAAGACTATTCCTAGAGGCAGTCTATGAATGACTGCCAAAATCTAGAGGTAGAAAGAAAATATAGAGATGTTTCTATCTTCATTTTCACAACTCAGAAAAGATTCTTCTGATGCCAATTTCATCTATTTACTGCTCGGGAAAGGAGTGAGCTCATACTGTATACCACACTAGGTGTTGAGATTGGAAGGCAGGAAGAGTAACATCAGATACCAGTCTGAAGATTTTACAGATGCTGATACCTTCTGTTCTTTTCCACGTCACCCTATCCTGAGGCAACATGAAACACATAAAACGGCCAGTAAATTGAGTAGACGACAAGTCTTGGCACTTATCTGAATTTCCTGTGTCTTTGCCCTTCGGTTTTATGTTGTAGTTCAAGATTGCTCTCATGTTATCACTCCTACATACTCTATCTAAACATAACCCCTCCTTGAAGTTTTTGTGCCAGCATTTATAAATAAATACAATGAAAACAATTCTGATTTTCCTATTTTGGTAGATGCACAATAAAACCAGAGTCCAAGATGAAAAAAAACCCAGCCAGCTACCATTAAATATAAATACAGTTATATTTTCAAGCTCTCTGAGAGAGAGGTCACAACAACCTTGATGTATTACCACCACTGAGACACAAGATAAAGCTTCCATGGTGCTCCTATTGTCACATGCAGTTTGCTTCTGTTAAGCCTGTCATGCTGGGATGTTGCATACAGATTAAGAACTGCTGCTTTTTCACTACAAAGGTTAAAATACCACATCTGGTAGAAACTGAGGCAATTCTTACTGCATAATGCTTAGGGCCTTACTCCTTCTTTCTATGGTGAAAATTCTTCAGAAGTCAGTACAAGAAGGCATTCTTGCTGATCACATCTTCTGTTCACCAGTACAAAAAAAAATCCCTTTATAAATAAAAAGATCTCAGGAAACACAAGATATATAATATATAACATAACTAAATAAAAAACTTGTATACACCCTTCCTAGTTTATTATTCAATTGTCTTTTGTAGCAAGTACATTTTCATCCCTGAGACCTGCTAAAGAGCAAAACGTGTGGCAGGATACTGGGACAATTAAAGTTTGTCGGGGATTTTAAAGAAGAGACAAAGCAGTATGCCCTAAATGGCAGCATCACTACTAAAGAACATCACTACTAAAGAACAGACAAAAGTAGTTAAGTCAGCCTGAATACACAGTCATGCTTGCACTGCAGTTAAGCACTGTATGTCTCCCAAATTGCAATAACCATTATCCTAACTGTTCAAGTGAATCAAAAACCTTTTTGTTCAACATTTAACAAGGGTTAAGGTTAACCTCTAACCTTTAATGTTAAAACCAAAGATTAGTAGCCTGTTAGGGATGTAACTCACACACACACCCCCACCCACACACACTCCCACCTCTCTTCTATCCTTTCATAGATGTTAACTAATCAGGGAAGAGGTGTTTAGCTTACACGCAGGTGCAAATATACATTGTACTGTCATGCTCTATTCAGTGCTAGTTTGCAGCACTACTATGCTCCTGTAGGTGGATAGTCAGTAATTCCTAGGCAAAGACTTTTCTTTCCTAATTATTTGTAATTACTATTTTAATCAGTATTTGTACTCAAAACCACTACTGTATATTCACAATAAGATGTAGGGAACACGCAGCAGCTCTCGGCTGCGGTGCCCTTCCAGGAAGACTAACATAACGGCAGGAGCAAAACAGCCGCCACCAACCCTTTAAAATAAAATATTACAAAAAAGGACAAAACTAATAACAAAAAAATAGATTATGCCAAACAGCTGCAATTTCAGCTTTTGACTCACTCTGCCCCTCATAAGAAAAACCCACAAATAACTTAATACAGGTCAAGGATCCTCAGTGAGGACCCTCAAAGCTCTCCATTCCTTAGCTCCATTTGGGGGGATGCTTGCAGACTCAAGGGCTGAGATCACGGACCTTTCCCTAAGACAAAGAACCCAGTGTATTGGGGCATGTGATGCCCGTGCTGATCACACAGCAACAACAATCAGGTGCTGCAGATCCTTCAGAGGCAGCAGAAATGTGCCAGAGCAGACAATTTGCACAACTTGTGTTACTGGAATCTTCCCAGCTAGATCCGATTATCAGATCTCCTTCTGCCATATACGTAGATGTATTGGCTCAGGCTATAAAACACAGCACCTGGGTGCGCAGCCAAGTGTCAAAACAGTTTCAAAGGCACCATTTTGAGTAACAGTGACTCTGAAGTTAAGGTAGTTGTTTTGATTCCCCCTAGCACTTATGGGGAGTAGGTCTGTGTCAAATGAAATGTCAGACAAGGAATTGTCTGATGTTTATGAATTCAGAAATTGTTCAGAGTTAAAAAATGAGAAAGCATGACAAACCAGGTTACTGTATTCTCTTGAAGCCAAACTTAAAACTGACCTTTCTAAGGAATTCTTCCTTCTGCACAGTGCCAGTTAGAATTAGTGGAATACAAATTCCTAACTTTGCTATCTCTATTCAGAGCCTGACTTGTGAAATGAATTTTTAAAAGTAGCTGTAAGAATCTGTTCAGCTGCCTGAAAGGAAGCTTGCGAAAGATATGACTATGTCCCATAATGTTAGTAGGTTTTAGCTGTTCTCATTAATCCCAGAAATAATACAGTAGTGTTCAGCTTCAAACTCATTTGGAATTAGATAGAGGGTGCTGCCCTTTCAAATTTCCAAATGCACAATTAGCAGGTCTTCTGGGCCTTTCACAATCTGCTGAAGTCTTAATTCCAAAAGATACAGACATACAGCTTAGCGGAAGTGGCATCTTCAATCCTTCTCTGTTCTCTTATCTTCTCAAAAACAGCTTTGAGAGCTAAGCACATGGATTTTGCAAAGCGTGGCACTCTCATCTTCAATTTACATCAGCTGTTCAGCTTTGAATAGCAGTTTGGTATTCGCCATGTCAGCAGAATTGCCCTCCAGGAGTTCCATCTCTAGCCAAACCTCAAAAGAAAGAATCACTTCTTGGCATGGGCTGCTCCTCACAAGCGTGCTCTGCTTCCTGCCAACCGCTTTCAGTTGATCCTCAGCCTCCAGCACTCAGTGACAGAAGATGCTGCCGGCAGGAGCACAACTGATGCTCTCAACCCTTCCAGCTCCCCTCTTGTCTCAGAGCCATATCCAGAAATAGCTGCACAGATCTGCAGTGACCTAGGAGAAGAGCAGCTCATGCTCCAGTGGGATCTTCAGGGCTCTGATCAACTGGAAGGCATTGTCTTGCAGTCCCTTGACTTTTGCCATTGAAGGAAATGCTTGGTGGAAGCTGGTTGCTTTTAACACCCATTCCACAACATTGTCTGTGGCACCCAAAGTTTACTAACTCAACAAGCAGAGAGCAAAATTCCTCACTGTCGTCAACCATCTGTTTGACTCAGACCACACTGAAGCATGTTTTGCACACGTGTAACAGATTGGGATAAAAGTGGTTTTGCTTTAATGCACTGCTTGGCAAGGGGAAAAAAGCCAAAAAACAAACCCCAAAGCAAACCACATCCAAAACTAGGCTTAACTGCCAATTAGCAAGGACATTTGAGTGGCAATTAGTGCAGCCACTATTCAAGGAAGGAGTCAGTGGTTCACCAGAGACTTACCCAAGATACGTAATTGTGTAATTAATGAAACTGTTTTCTTAATTTTAGGGTACAGTGTGTACCACTCTTCCTGGAGTGAAACACAGGGTTTGTTTTGTGGTTTTATTCAGGCATGTTGCTGACCACAATTAAAGGACAAGAAATTATGCATATATATTTCCTCTAAACTTTTTTTTTTTTTTTTTGAGAAGTCTTCCAAGCTTCCCAACTGTCAGGTTAACAAATCAAGCACTATAAGTAATTCAAGCATGATACAGACTGTACACTACATAACAGCATGCCACTTATTAGAGGAAAACCAAACCAAAACAGAAAAACCTTGTCATCAGGTTAAAGCAGTTTTCACCGCAAGAACACAGCAGAAGCAACAGAAAGTGGGTGAAGGCTTTGGGGAGTAAGTGGAAGGATGTTTTGAAGTCCATCTTAAGCTTCTAAGATTAGCCCCAATAAAAGCTCACACAAGCTTGGGGGTGGGAGAGGTGAGAGACAAAAAGGCAATTCATTATGGGGATAAAGCCCTAGATCTGTTGAAATGTGTGCTGGTAGTCTATGATAAGAGAATACTGAATTCCCACAAGTTCAGCTGCTGCACCAAAACTTTAGCATCCCTTAGCCATCTTGGCAATACCTTCTTTCTTTTAGAAATGGATGTTGTTTAATTATTTCTAGGCAGACTGCCAATCATCTTTAAGACAGGTGGCACAATACACAGCTGCTGTAAATGCTCCATTATAAACTGTTAGGACGGCTTTGCACTTCAAATATTAACTTCTGCACTTATTTATTTTGAAGGAATTAATGCACCTGAAATTCTTACATCTGGAATCCATGCTAGAGTGTAATTTTTTAAGCTTTCTATAAGGACAAGGAGTTTAATAAAAATCATTACAGAAAGGACTCTGTTAGGAAACCTCTTCAAAACAATTACAGAGAAATTTCAGAACACTAATTTTTGGCACAAACCTTCTCTTTGCTCAGCTACACTTCACAACCTACATATTGGTTTAATTCCATTGTCCTCATATCTGAAAAATCACTGCTAGACTCTCAGAATTAAAGAGCTAGCAAGAGAATTACAAGGACATAACACATGCCATAACATAGCAAGAAATAAATCAGTATGACCTCATTAAATCCATGATTTTGGAAAATATTCCTGGTCCAGACAGCATCCTTTCAAATTGAAATGAACTGTAAGGTTCTAAAAGGTTATCACTTCAAAGAGATTTAGGACTCCATGTACCTGCTCAGACAATAGAACTTTACCTGAATATAAATCTAAGGGGTAGACAGAAGCCACAGAACAGTCAGAAGTCCAAGTAGCTTAAAGACAAAATATTAATAAATAAAATACAATACCCTCTTTAATTCCTATGATAATTCACACTTTGAATGAACATCATCTTTGCACTTCACAACCAGATATAGGCAAATACCTGCACAAGTCTATATGAAAAGAACACCACTGACACTCTGAATGGTGGTGGTTGTTGTGCATTCCCCGTTATTCCTTTCTTTTCCTGCTGATGAATGCATGCCTGCTTTCTCTTAGAGGAAACTTGTCAGACACCAAAATCAAGATGTTCCAAAACATTTCATTTCACTTAGGCTGTGGCAAACAGTCAAAGATTACATCACTACATGCCAGTACAAATTTGCAACTAAAAAAAAACATTGCACTTAATTATTTTATTCTTTTTTAATGAAAAAGAAAATGCAAATACCTTGGTTTGTAAATCAAAACACTATATGTTACATGTGGAAGTTCTTGGAACAGACAATAAACATACCTTTCTCAAGAAAAAAACCAAACTAAACCCCTCAGGAAATGCTTACATATAGGATTGCCAGATCCTAAGTGTAAAGTTCACCATGACTGTGTTGAAACACATAGTTCTAGGAGCTGTAAGAGTAATTAAGATGAAATCGGCAGTAGCTATATGGTGTTTATTAGAAAATAACATTGCACACTGCCTATGATCTTACACAAGAAGCCACATAATCTGGTTTGAAATGTTAACTACTCAGAGCAAATTTGCTAAAGGATCCATAGTTCTTAAATCTGAAGTTGACAGATGATTGTCTCATGAGGCTGAATAAAACTTGTTAAATTTCCCTTTTCATTTCTGGCAACATCCAAAAGACAAGCTCAAAATGAAAACTGAGGAAAACAAGAGGTTGCAAGAAGACTGACAACTTAAGATTCTTGCTCATGCATGAACCAGTTGGCAACAGCTAGCTCTTCTCATCCCTTTCTACTTCTAACAGAACCAAAATCTAGGATGCAAAAGAGCAGTTGACTGCATACTCTAAATAACATTGATTTTTTGGTGGTTTGAGCTAACACCAACAAGGCAATGTACAGTGTGCTCAAAGGAACCTAGGTGCTTAAGGTTCCCTAAACCAAACAAACCAGAAAGATCAAAACGAAAACAATATAGAATTCAGCTGTCCCTTGTCATGATCTTTTTGGGTAAGCTGCATTTTCCACCAAGAATAACCTAGAAGATTTGCACCCATATCATAAATCATTTATTACAAAAATTGTGATGTGATTTCAGCGGCTTCTTCCCTCAACTATGTTAAAAAAAAAAAAAAAACAAACAACAACAACAACCTAACAACCAAACACACACACACAAAAAAAATAAAAAAAAAAAATCCAAAAACCTTACACATACACAAAAAAAACCAACACCAAAACACCCTCAAACTTTGCCTTGCTTATAAGCAAAATGAACCGTCAGCTTATGCTTAAAGTCGCGCAATATTTAAGAACCAGTAGATGTCATCCAACGTAACATATATTGTTTAGAGCTTCTAGCTAAGTATCTGTTACAGACTATGCCCCATATTATAATACTCCAGTCCTTTGCGATACCAGAACAATCCCTGCAGTAGCATTTTTGTTGAATAGCTTGTACTCCCTGATTACGAGTTCTGCTTTTATAGCTTCAATTACTTCAGTGAGAAGACTAAAGATCCTGAATTGAAACAGATTTGCTCATTTGTTCTATTGTTTTCTTATTCAGTACTTTCTCATGGTTTTTGAGGACATGATTTATGTTTTCTGAATAGACGAGCCTGGCAAAACCAGTGCACTTGAGGATAACAGAACCCAAGGAGAATCACCCTGAAGCTAAATCAAAATATCTATGTGTCAGGCACAGCAGAAGAGTTCCAAGGTTATGTGCTCCCAACTCATCTACTCAGTTTATAGGCTTCATTAAACAAAGCAAAATTTACAGTGGACAAATTTAAAAAGAAAAGTGACAGTTTAATGCCCTGCTGTATTTATGCAGCATTCGATACAACTTCCTCAAGGCAGCAAATGAAGCATTTTCAACAACTTTTATGAACCCTGAACTCTACAGTTGACAAGTTTAATACCTGAATGAAAACCATTTACTTGAACCACTTACGAAAGTCACATCCAGCACTGTAATGCATTTCCCTTCCAGTCCGCAGCATAGAGGAGCTATTACCTACTGGCATCTGGAGGAAATGCAAGGTGGTTTTGAGGCATTGAATTTACCCACTTAACTACCAGCTAGAAATGCACACTGCCTTTACTGAGCTTTTGAATTATTCTGGCTCACAAAAACATCATGCTGACTGCCTTCACAATTAGGAGATTTAATAAGACAGCAAAACAAAGAAAAAACAAAGAAATTTTTGTCTTCAAACTTTGCCAAATTCTACTTCTGCAGTTCACTGCACTTGCAGTATGCAGACTGACTCCGTTTTATCGTAGGAGGTGACAGAAATGCAGACTGCTGGTCTAATAATGCCTTGTGGTTTGGGGTTTTGCTGTTGCTTAGCAGTTATGAATACAATCCACTTGACAAGGTCAGAATTCATGATCAAGAAATGTGGCGAGCAGAGCAAAAGTTACATACACAGCCCTATCTTCTGAAGTATGAGCTAAGGGCTCTAGAATGAATGTTGCGATAGCAATGATATTAAAGCTAGGAATGTATTCTCTAGTAGGTGTCAAGACCCACTCCTGAAGAGGAGAGGAAAAGGAAATCAGAACAAACACTAACACTTGTTTATTTCCCTAAATCATCCTGCACTGCTGCACAAAAAAGATTTCTGTAGCCTGGTTACCAAGTTCTCTCCAACTGTAGTTTTCTTAAACACCTTTGTTAACCACATGTAAAAAGTAAACCAAAAATCTTCAGTTACCATAAACCAATGCAGATAATTCATTCTGCTGAACTTCCACTGCAGATCTAATCTTTTACTCCTAAAAATAACAATAACATTCTACATGATACCATCCAGGTTATTACAACATCAGCGTGAAAGACAGACTCTGCACTAGCACAGAGAAGAGACGTGATACATCAAGGTGCTGTAATGTATGCATTAAGTTTTCAGATCATGAAGAAAGCCAGCATTCAGTACTCAACATCACACAAGTGGGAGGCAAAATGTGTAATGATGCCTCTCCAGTTCTACCAACTCTCAACATCAGGTACAGCCTGGAGTTCAAAAGAAGACATCCCCAAATACAGAATTTCAGGGAAGAGAGACCAATGTCTAGCAGGTGGCCTGCTACCTTTAAGACCCACTTTTAGGTATGTTTTTGCACATAAAATTTTTGCGTGCAAATGCTGCATTATACTTTGCAATCCCATGTTAGTATTTATATAAAATTTCCATTATGAGCAGTGTTCCAAATATGAAGCAAACTGTACACTTACTATATGTATAAAGTCCATCTTCACTCCTGTGATAATTAGCTTGTAACCAGCTTAACTACAAGATTTAGAAACACTGGTGTGTTTCTGTTAACTCTGAGATGTCCACACAGTGTTTTTACTAATCACACAGCAATCAGCTTAATTTTAAACATTTCAGGTTCCAGAAAACATCTGTGCAATGAGATGCTCCCTGATGATGAAGTGTAGCGATATACTACACTCCTTCTCCTCTCCAGAGACACAAGTGATTTTACTTTTACTCTACATGTTTTTAGGGCATAACAACAGTCTATTTTTTCTTTATGGTGTAGGACACAAAGCACATCGAAAGGTATTGGTAGGGCTGTTCTGCCAGGGCAATTTCAGGATAGGAGGGACGAAGTTACAGCCCTCGCTTAAGATGAGTCTGTTCTCAGTAACTCACTGAAAAAAGAGAGAAGCGGTGGAACCATATTAACAGTGCTACTTCTGTACAAGAGACCCAGAACACTTCTTCTTACCTATACTATATGGGCAAAGGTCCTTCAGTAAACTGTATCCACATCACAGCTTAAGAGCCTTGAATACTCCTAATAAAACCCAGTCCAAAGTCTAACCACTTTTTAAAGGTGAATTTAAAAAAGCTGAAACCAAAAAGCCAAACAGGAGCAAGAAATCTACATAAAATTACAATTTTTTTTCAAGGCTACATGCCTATCACACATGACTGTAAACCCTGCTTGAGTTTGCATCATCTGGACCACTCAGAGGTTGAAGAAACAGCAGATCATATCCAAGGAACTCTGATAGGTTTATGCTTTTGTTTTTGTAACAGTAGCTCCTCAGCTTCTAGGTGAAATTGTAATTACATGCTTTTGCACTCTTACCTTAGCTGCTATCACTCCGTATTTTTTAAGTTCATTTCATAAATGCTGTTGCATAAGATAGTGGGGTTTGATAAGAGTTAGGTTTTTATATTCTAATTTCTAGGAGTTGGGGGTTTATGCAGGTAGTCTACACAATGAGACTTGTATTTGCTGAGTTCAGTTATAGACAGTTCACTTTCAGGCAGCATATCCAAGGTGACAGCTAAAAGGCATATTAAGGACAATAGTGCAGTTACCCAAACAGCAGGAGAGGCAGCACAGATGAACTAGCCAACTCAGCCCAATGCAGGCTGATGGTTGCTGAAGTGACTGAGCTGCTTCCAGCTCTGATTTACTGAAAAGAGACTTGCCTGGACATAATGCCAAGCCCCAAGCCATGCTATTTACAGTCCCCAGGACCCAGACCACAGCGCAGAAGAGCCTGAATTTTGCTGGCTGAATTTACTAGTCCCCACTAAATGCTGACGACATGTGAGTCAACACAAACAGCTGGAGATCTTCCACCTTTTGCCCCTCATCCCCTCTGTTCTCATGCCTCGTAGTATGGAAACGTCCCAGCTGGCAGAAACCTCTTGGCTCAGACTGCAGGGGAAAGCTGCAAAGCAGTTTTGGGCTAGCACTGGCCCCAGGGGTTGGAGAGGTGCATCAGCATGGCACTGCAATGAGTTAGCACACATGGGGGCCACCACACCTCTGCAGCATAGTTTATCTGAAATAGATAGCCTAGTAATGCAGCCTTCAGAGAGGGTTGTCTCACTACCCTATTTGTATTGCCACTGCAATACTGAAGCCCACAAGAGAACAGCCATTTCTCAGCAACGTTATCACTGCCCAGGCCTAAATAAGAACATTTGGAAGCCCCAGCGAAGATCACCAGAACAAACCTAATCTCTTGGTGCTGATTTGCTTCCCACACTATTTAGACAGCTCTTGTGCGTACCCTTGCTCCCTGGCTGCTGCTTCTACTTCTGGTATTAAAAAAAACAAACAGATCATACACGTCCTCCTATCACATGAATAATGAGATTTAAGTTTACACAAGAAATGTTTGTCAGTAACATATTCCCTTTGAAATATATTTTCAAGCTATTCCAGATGTAAATCATTTCCTTTTTTCATATTTGTCTCCTCAGAGACCTAGACTTGGTCCTAATTATCCTCCTGTGAAAATTTACCCAGCAGAGGCAGAGATATTCCTGCTAAGGACCTTTCCAGTAAAACTGCCACAGTGAATGCTGATGCTTAAACTAAGCTGCAACAAACACAGTAAATCCTGAGAGTGAAAATCCATGTTCACATCTAGCAACAACTTCCTGAAAAACTGATACAGAAAATTACCTAAAAATAAAATTGCTTTGTTGAAATGAAAATCAAGGTTTGGTGGGGGATGAATAGGAAAAGCAAGTATCTATTTCATTTTTTAATTTCATTTATTCCTTTTAGGATTAGGGTGTTCACTGCTAAATACAGATCAACTTACCACCCTAAAAGATCAACTTTTGTAACTACAGTCATGGTTTGGAGGGAAGTGTTGCTATAGCAGTATCAACCATAGGAGGGAAATCCACATCTACTCAGAGCATTATTTCTACATATCATTATTTTTATGGCATAGCGCTCTAGCAGAACAGGGCACAGCAGATCAATAGCAATGCCTATTTTAATCACATAGGCTTAGTCTGGAAAAGTGTTTCACAGAAACACTGAACAAGGAAATGAAAGACCATGACCACATGTTAAGTAAAGTTTTGTTTGTTTTAGTTACTTGAGTGTTGTTCCTTGAATCAGCTTACATCAGCTGAAGTCAACAGTTTAAGTCCAGGCTTTTCCAAACTGACTCTTCCTGGATTCAGAACATAAAATGTTGTGGTTTTTTTGGTTTTTTCCTGTTCTCTACATAATCACAAGCAACCTGAATGAGATCTGATACACCTTAAACTGGTTTGACTCCCAGCAACTTCAGGTCTGCAGGGTTTCTTGGCTCAGGCATTAAGTGAAAGAAAGAAAACTGGTTTGGGACTGGAATCAGCCCTGAAGTGATACAGCCACATTTGCATGGCCCTACCCCTGATGCAGCTGTCATTGATGTCAATCTGAGAGTTAGATAAACCACCAAGAATGACCAACATATGACTGCAATACCTTTCCTGGCCAGCCCCAAGGGAGGGCTGGTGCCCAGGGCACACTTTGTGATATTCCCGCCCACAGGCTTCTGTCCATGGGACTTTGGCTGCGGGTTTGGGGAACTGGGGCTTTGGGTGTTTTGTTCTTACTTGTGCAAAGGTTGACCCCATTCTGTCTGTCTCCACTCCTACTTTGGATTAATGATAAAATCATACTCCCAATTATCCTGGCTTAGAGTTGACTATTTTTTCCCCTTTCCATGAGTTGGCTTCTTCAATTATGTCTTGCAGAGATCACAAACACAGTCAGATTTAAAAGGAGGAATCAGCTCAACTGAAAACAATCATCCACATTGATCTGTGAAAACAGACTTCTTACGATCCTGACAGCTGATTTGTCTCATGTCTTTTTTATTTTTGACAAATTACTTTGAACAAGATTTCTACACCTTTTTATAGTTCCTACCGCACCTAGAAAGAGAAGGAATGGCTAAAATAGATGTAATTTTTAATAAACAATCTTAATTCAACTGCAATACAAATTACTTGAACTCCTATGAATCCACCATCGTAGACATAGAAATGTTACCACCTCACAAAATTCCCCCTCCACACTGCATAATCCTGCTGTCCTGGGCAGTGACTTCTTGGAAGTTAGAATCATAGAATCAAAGCTGGTTGGAAAGGACCTCTGCAGATCACCAGTTCAGCCCTCTGCTTGAAGAGGGACTGTCATCAATGCTAAACTAGGTCATCCACAGCTTGGGACAGCTGAGTCTTGCAAAACCTCCAAGGACGGACTCCAGCACCTTTCTGGGTGATGTTGAAAGTCTTGCACTACTCTAGTGACAAACTTTTTTCCTAATGCCCAGTCTGAACTTCTCAAGCTACAACCTGTGACAGTTGCCCCTTGTTTTCACAGTCTGCCACTAGTAAGAGTTCAGCTCTACAGTCATTCTAACTCCTCTTCAAGCAGTTACAGACTTCTGTGAGATTCACTGAATCACAAAATGCTTTGGGTTGGGAAGGCCTTTAAAGATCATCCAGTTCCAACCCCCTGCGACGGACAGGGACACCTCCCACTAGAGCAGGTTGCTCCAAGCCCCGTCCAACCTGGCCTTGTGCACTGCCAGGGATGCAGCAGCCAAAACTTCTCTGGACAACCTGTTCCAGTATCTCACCACCCTCACTGTGATATACCCGTATCACTATGATATCACCAAATAGCCATATCAATATGAAACCCAGAGAGATTGCCCCTTAGTCTCTCTTTTTGGCCAGAATAAACAAGCACAATTCCCCCAATGTCTCCTCATTGCTTATGGGTCCATGGCTCAAATCACCTTAGTAGTCCTCTGTTGCAACCTCTCCCCATTTTTCAAACACTGTCCTTTTCATCTGAGGAACCTCAAAACTGAGTGAAGAAGCTCAATACTGAACAGTGCTGAGGAGGATAACAACTTCCCCTGATCTGATGGCCATACTTTTAATTTAGACCACAACGCTGTTTGCCTTATTTGCAATGAAAATGTATCACTGGCTCATTTTCAATTTGGCAGCAACCATAATATCCCACTGCCTTCCCACAGATGTTCTGTTTAGCCAGTTGCTAATCCAGCTTGTACTGTTGCACAGTGTTAATCTGCATAGGCACAGGACTTCACAATTGCTCTTACTGAACTTCATGAGGTTTCTGTTGGCGCAAAGCTCAGATTTCTCAAGGTCCAGGTGAATTGGATTTCTACCATTAGATGTATTAAACTCTCCCTCCTGCCAATTTAATGGGATCTACAGCTTTTCTCAGGGTGCACTAACCATCTAGGTAACTAACACAGATGTAACTTCACCAGCCCAACACCTCACAGTATACTTGTTATGAGTCCCTAATGAATCACTGAGCTATTGAAGACTATCCTTTGAACCCAGATACCCACACAATTTACAATCCATTTAACAATCCATATCTGCCAGCTCATACTTCCACAGCTTCTTCAATGAGAGATGATAAAAACCTCACTGAAGTCAAAGTCAGGAAATACTATACCCACAAATGTCCCCACATCTACACAGTTAGTCATATAATTGGAAAAGGCACTCAGGCTGGTCAAGTATGACTTGCCCTTGGTACATCTGGGCCACTGTTTTTGAATAACTTCTCATCCTTCTCACATTTGGAAACAAATTCCCTGAGGCATGATACACAATATTTCCAGGGATTGTGGTAAGGCTGACTGGCCTATATTCCCTAAACTCTCCTTCTTCTTCTTCAAGATGAGTGTAACGATAGCTTTTCCTTAGTCTCCAGGGAACTCTATGCCACCTTTTTTTCATAGAAAACAGAAGTGCAATTGCAGCATCCTAGCATGAATCCCATCCAACCTGATGGATTTGGCTATAGCCTGTTTTTCTAAGTAGTTCTGAAGAGTAAAATACTCTTTTTTTCCTGAGCAGAACTGCTTAATTATGTTCTCCTAGGCAACCTTTGCTTTTGTACAAAATCATATTTGTACGCTCAATTCCACATTGCTTGGGCATCGAGAACACAGTATTTATCCTCATCTCCCACCCTTATACAATAGGAAAGTGCTCTACACCCTGATCTGAATGAGCAGACATCTAGCAGAAGGTACTTCTTGCAAGTAGCCAGTGGTATTTTTGAAAGAAGAGAACCTAAATCTTCAGAGCACTAGGCCTCTAAATACTGATTAAGGGAGAAGAACAGAAAGCTGAGAAATATCCACAGCACAAACAGAAAACTTCTGACCCTACCCTTAACAGTATCTCCAAAATAACTGAAGGAATCCAGGAAAAGAGTAACTCACCTTTCTGACACATGACTTTAAATTTGCTTAACAGGACTAAAATTACTAGATTCCACTTGGATTCTGCTAAGATGTGACTCTTTCAAGGGAAGGACGGAGATCTAGTAAGAGTTCCCTTCACTCATATTAGAGATCTCATTGCTCTCTTGATAAAACTGCCAGGTTACCTTCCTGAATGCTCAGTGCAAGACTATGATCTGATGCAAACTTCTCATTACTTTATTGAGAGTGGAGAAAAAAAGAGGACCCAAATGTTTTCTTAGTGCAGTGCTTCCAGGGGTCTTCAGACAAACTCTACTGCGCTGCTGCCAACTCTCAGTGCTACGTTAGAACAAAAGAAGGCAAGCCATTTCCACCATATGGAGTTTTTAAACATCACTTCCTACCACGTGGTAATATAATGCATTTTTACTGTGTTAATCTCATTTTCGTTGTTAACAGTGGAGTAGGAAACACAAGTGCAAAGCACTATGTTGCTCCTCCTCATTCAGCGTATGGTGCACTGGCAGGCCTCTAGATCCGATTTGAAATCTACCACATTTACGTAATTTCCACATACCTTGTACCATAGATTATCACTCATGTCCTTTGCTATTTCCCTTTGGCTTTCAAGTACTAATGCCACACTATTAACAAGAAAAATGCACATCTCCAGTGAGCATACAACTAGACACGAAGCGCAGATACAAGAGACTCATTATACCAGTAAAATAATTTTCTGGTGGAAAATATTCTCAAGGTGATAGGGATGATTTCATCAGTGCTCCAGCATATGTTGTACTCATACCATGAAGTCCTGGTGGAGATATATTAGTATTATTTTTATGTTTATTGTAAGACATCAGAACATATGTTCTCTTGCTAACACTACACCAGATATTTATTTGCAATACATTAAAGAGATGATTTAATCAATGGAGAAACACTCAAGATAAAAAAGTGGCTTCTACAGTTTTAGGCTTACAACTTATTAATAGGAAAAGAAAGGAATCAGAAACCAGAAATATTTTACCTTATTTTTTCAGTCAGATTCCTTAAGAATTTGCTTTTTAAAGAAAAAGTAAATTTCCATAAATTATGGAAAAGATGGCATTTTAAAAAGATAACGCAATGAGGCATGACCTTTTCCTCACAGAATTACAGTTATGCTTAATGTATTTTGCTGTTCTCGATCTTCCTGAACCTTCAAAACAAGTGCCAAATAGATGAAGCACCTCTACTGGTGCAAGTGGAAAGTTCTGGTTTCGTAAGATCTTTGCATAGTGCTGTACAGAATAAAAAAACTACCTATGGGACACCCTCATGAAAATTCTATAATTAACTTAAAGGAAGCTGCTGCTGGCAATTATGAGCACTTGAGATAAAAGTATCCCGAACAGGATATTTTTGGGCTCTATATTTTGTATGGACAGGACACAAGGTTGCACATAGAGAAGAATTTCACAGACAGACAAAAAGAGAAGAAAAGGACTGCAAGGAGGTGCCCGTTTTATTTTATAAACGAGTTAGCAGTATGGGGTGATATTTATACAGAGCTACATGGAACAAAGTATCTAATGCTACCAATGCTACTCTAGAGTGAAAATACAAACAACACATTGAAAAAATATGTTTAGAGTAAAAATACATAAAAGGATTTGCATGCATCACATGAAATAAAGAATCTTATTTCCTTGATTATTTCCAACTATCAGTCATAATAAATTTAGCTCAGTTTTGTTACCCACAAAACAAGATACAAGTGAATGTTGTGAAACCTAGTTCTATATTCCACTTTTTAGCTGCATAGCATTTTAAGGGCTCACAGTCACAATCCCATTAGTCACATTAGGTGTAGGCGTATGTGGAAAATAACAGAAATACTCTCTTTGAAAGCATCCTGTCATTTAATGAAAGATAGCTTTACTTTTACAGTATTGTGACTGTTTTCACATTTTGAACACATGAACCTTAGATCAGAGATGAGTTCCTATGAAGGGCTCCAGATCACCTTACTTCATTACCCAGAACAAGAGTTGCCATGGAAATTAAGTGTTAGTGATAAGTAGAGCACTGGGTTTCTGATAAAATGCAGATTACCTTGCTTCAAAAAACAAGAACTTCCCCATCTTCAAGGATGGGATCTATGGTCAGCAACACAAATTCTGGCATCTCATATTTTAATTTTTCAACAGGACTATCCAATTTTTTAAAATAGGCCTCAAAATACTGATAGTTAGATGTGTCAGCCTATAACCTTTAAGATTGGAAGTTTAAAATCATATTTAACTTCAAGAGCAAAGCAGAGGCATTAAAAAGCAACCTGTCCTCATATGTATGTCACTATTCTTGTCTGAGGGAAATCTATTCTCTCAGAAAAGACAACAGAAATGCATTCAGTATTAATGCAACTTCAGCCTGTTTATGATTCAGCAGCAGAAAGGTGGCTATTGAATTACAACCTTCTGCTACTTGAAAACCAAAGCTGTAGTAAACATAACATTAACAGGTAAAAGGCTTCCCAGAGGAACCTGACAAGGAAGACCCTCCCACTTCTAAGTGGTGTAGTATGAGCAACTAATGCATCTCTATGCTGTGACTGACCTGAAGTCAGGTCAGAGCTTAGTTTTGCATATGCAGCTAGTTCAACAGTATTACTCTGTTGGTAAAGTCCAGAGACCTAATCTTTAAGTATGGAATATAGTCACACCATCTTGGAAACATATAGTTTCATCTGAACCCTGGCTTGCTTGCTGGAAATTCACTATGCAGTAAACAGTGCCTAATCAGCTCCTGAAAAACCCTGAGCAAGCCAAAGCAGTAGGCTTTCCATTGGTAAAGAATTCAGTGTTACCCTCTGCAGATGAACAACTGCCTCGATCTCAATTGTATATGGCCTAATACAAATATTCAGCATAAAAGAATACTGGACCCATGTGCAGAGCATTCCAGGACCCAGATGAGAAATGCATCAAGATCTAACATTTACCATCAAATCAATATATAGTTTATGATGCCCTGAGACCTTGAATTCAAGTATAGTAGAAACCAACTGGCTGCTTTGAGGTTACACAGGAAAAGGCAGCAGTCACTGAACATAAGCGTAAGAATGAAGAAAAATTAAAACTACAGCTAGACAATGTTATAGCTATCAGCATGACACCCAAGGTTTTCCTCTGAGTTGACAGGTCTGACCACTGCATCTAGGTGCAAGATTTGATGGTTGTTTTGATACATACAGCAGAGCATGGCATAAACACCCTGGTACTCCATAGCTCCTTGCTGTCTTCTCTCTGCAACAGTGTCATCAAGTTTATTTCAGATGCAAAGAAAGGCACAAAGAAGGTACAGACGGAATGACTGACATTTTGTTCCATACATACTAGGAGCATATAAGCTTACTCAGTTTGCTCTGGAGTACCTAATTCTAATAAAGATAGCAGCAATGAGGGCTTGAAGGAAGTAACTGGTAGAAGGCAGTGTCATTCAATGTCTGTAATGTCTTGATCTGGGATTTCACTTCTTCCTGCAGATGGCAAACTGAAGTGCTCCATAGGGAAGTACAAGCAGAACAACATCAAAGCAATAATGTACATTACCGGAGAAAGGATCATAGGGCACGTACAGAGCTAGGCTGACAAGTTTCAGCTGCAGTCACAGGAATAAAGTGGAATTTACTGCATGCAATGTTAGACTACATGGCTATCAGAGCTCCAGATATGCATAAATATATATTTTGTCTTAAAAGCAAGCAGACTGTTTCTTTGCAGCCTGCAGGATCAGAAGTAAAGCAGTGAGGTTGCAGCTGCATGAAGCAAGAGTTAACTGAAGGTATGATTCTGTCTGCCACATTCAATTTAGAAATGTGAATACATGAGGGTTTGGGTGTCTTACTAATGGCCTGGGGACCAGCAGTCTCAGTCTCTTCAAAAATGTTTCATCCAACAAAGGAGTTGTTGGGTGACATTCAATTAAATAGCCAAAGGAAATCCAGAAACAGTCCCGGTCTGCGACGTTCCTCTTGACTTAAAGCTAGAAGCAATGAATATGTCAGTGCATGCACAGAAGTTTTGCTAAGGGCTCCTTCTCTAACAAAATTTCACCCTCAATATTGTCCTTAAAATGAGGTTTAAACAGAATCATGTCACCCATTTCAGACCAGCTGATAACAAAAATATGTCCCATTGACAGCACTGTGAACATGTACAACATCAGAAAGTGGTTTATGTTGGGCACACAAGTCCTTTTCTCTCTGTCTCTCCCCCTCTCCCACACAACAGAGTACTTACATAGTCTCCTACTTGAGCTATGGGCATATAATGGAAGAATTTCAGAAGAAGCTTATTTTTATATTTAAAGAGAAAGATTTTTAATACTAATGCCCAATAGGACTGTGTGTTTGTGAATAGGCAGTGACAGGTGGTAAAAACAGATGGTTTTGAAAAGATCTGCGGCAGTCCCTGGCTCCGCTATCGTGGGGGCTCCACAGGATACTGGCAGAAAAAGCAGTTCCCCTCCTCTTTTTCCTCACCTCACTCAAGGAAACCAGCAGCAGCTGACTGTACCAGTTGCCACAAAGACAGGATACGACTAACAAGGCTCACTTGCTCCCGTTCTTCATCCACCTCCAAACTGCTTCTGCCTCGCTGCTGAAGCCCAGACAAATGAAAGACACTGACACAGACTAACTAGCCAGAAGGTCATCTGACAGGAGCCACAAAACCACCTCTGTGTTTGCTGGTTCCAACCAGAAACAAGTCAGGCAGAGCTCCTGGTTTCAGCAGTCTGGCGTTCGGGTTATTCATCACAGATCTTGATCACTCTGCTTTTGGGAGTTGCTTCTGAATGCATTATTTCTGAAGACACCAGAGAGCGGTATCTAAGAGTGAGCATCACTGAATGCTCCAGTGAATCCAGGCACAAACACCTGCCTTCCAGCACAGATCTCTGCTGAAAGCACTAGCTCTTGTTCCGGAAGGCCTTAGTGATGCAAGAGGCATCTCAGATCCTTCAACCTTGTGTAACCAAAAAAACTTTCACAAATGGTGAATAACCTTGTGTCATTAGTCATGGAGTGATTCTGCAATGGGGAGCAAAGCTCAGAGAAGCACAATTATTCACATTGTATCTCAAAACAGAGTGAGCAGGCAGAAAAATTACTTCATAGGACAACAAGAGCAGTAACAGAAAAGTATATTCCCAAATGAGTGCTGTGTGTTTGGTCAAAACAGTGCTGATTGCTGCAGCTACAACACTCTCCAAATTATTGTTGTTTGTGCTTATGGAGCAAAGAGCCACTACTAATGGGGAATCAGTGCTAGCTTCAGGCAGTTGTTTTCTGCACGCTGCATCAGCTGCAACACACCACTACTTAAAGTCATTTGTAACTCTATTTTGAGTCACCTATAAAGATGACTCAGGCAATTTCATATACTGTCAATGAATCTTTAAATGGTACCACCTCTGGCTACTATCAAACCCATCTGTACAGCCCATTGTTAACTCCAAGGTGCACCTATCTCAAAGAACCTTTTAAAAGACTTCTGTACTCTGTTAATACCCACAATTTGTGAATAAATTAAGAATCTCTCTTTTAGGATTTACTAAGGTGTATTGTAGGAATTACATTCCCAAAACAGGCCTGTACCTTTTCTATGTACCATCTGTATTTCAGATTTTCCTCAAAACCAGGTCTGCTCGATTGACTCAATGTCAACGTAACACTTACTCTCGATTTCCACATCTTTAAATAGTGTGTCTACCTTTGTTAAGAATCTTTTCCTTATTGTTAATCTATAGCATTGTTTGCAAAATTGTAATCAACTAACATTTTCATAATTTCACTCACAATATGAAGGTAGTTTCTGAAGGAAACAAGAGAATTCTAGAGAGGGCTGTGACACTACAGTGCATTCAGCATCCCCTGAATAAGAAAAGGGCCCTCTTGAACCATCTAAAGCACACTGCTTACATGAAATTCACATTCTTTACACAAAATCAGGGAACCTTTCTTTCCTTCAGTAAACAAGATTTATGGTTTACTTTCAGGAAGGCAAAACAAGAAAAAGGAAGTTGTCAATCCAGCTGGCTCGAGTTTTATACAGCATTGCAGAAAAGCAGTGAAGACTGAGTTTGCTATAAAGGTGCACACAAGCCATTCGAACCTGGAATCAGAAACTTATGGAAACTGATTTCCAGAAAACACCTCATGGTAAAAATTACTCTCACCTTTGGGTGCAATAAACTGTGGATCTGGGATCGGATAAGGCAAGGCTGAAAGACAGCTTTAGAAACTAAATTGTAAGCATCCAGATTTGTGACCAGTCTCGCCATTCTTGCATGCAATACAGTCACTAAGTTTTGCACTTGTTCTGTTAACCCCAAAGGAAAGCTTATCACTTCTCAAAGCAGACAGAGGTGATGGACACTGGCATAATGAGTTAAAATTTATATGAAATGAGGAAAACCTATAGTATACATCTCTTCTAGGCACAGCTGTTATTACTTCCAGGAATTGCTGGAATTTATTCACAATTACTTCCAGGACGGAGAAAACATTGGAGTTAAACACAATAGCATATTTTTGTGACACAAGGTATTTTCTTCTGTGAGCATGGACAGAAGAACAGAGCCCTGTGCAGTATCCAGTCACTTGAAACTTCGTAAGCATAGGTACACACAAAGAGGAACAAACATACAAGCAACTCCTTTAAACAACAGCTAATATAAGCTTAGAATTGAACACAATTATAGCTGAAATACAGGCATTTTTGCCAAACCTTCAGTATGCTTCATGCTTTAACAAAAATGAATGTAGTGAGAGATTTGAGGGAGAGGGATTTCCAGTTTCAAGTAATTACCAGTAGAACATTAATTACATGCCTACACACAAGATCCCACTATTGATTTTTTCACTCTGTGAAGGCCTAATTAGCTGTAATTTTAACACTGTATATCACCCAAAGACAACTACATTTTCTGAAGAAAACCTGAAAGACTATTCAGATGAAAATCTAAAAAAACCCAAAAAACAAACCCACCAAAACCCCCACAAAATGTCTACCCCTGATGGCGTTAAGAAAGGAAGCCTATGTTACAGGCTTACCATTCAAAAGTGAATGGAAAAATATAATAAAAGACAATGCATCACACTCGTCCCTGTGATGACAAATGAACTTTTGCCAGACGTGGCTGCATACGAAGAGATATGCGATACTAGATGTGCATGGTGACTCCACAGTGGCACTATACAGCAGGGACCAATTCACACAAGTCCAAGAGGCCTCACAAGAGACAACAAGCCAGAAAAATGCTCCCCCATGACCGCCCCCTATGGCTATGACCATCCTATCTTGGGAAGTTTATGTTGTTAGTATCATCAGAGCTACAAAGAACGCAAGCCACAAACCTGCACTTCATCAGCACAGGCCATGTGCAAACACAGAGCAAAAAAAAAGAGACTGTAGCTGATGTAGGCAGCAATTTAAATACAGGATAGGCAGGCTTAGAAGCAACAGTAGTGGTGATGAGGGTACAAATCGGGTCAGTGGCAGAACTTACCCCAAACTTAAGTTCAGAGCTCTACATCCTGAGCAGAGAGAGGTAAGTTTTTAGCATGCCAGGGTAAAGTCTCACCTTCTTCAAGAACACAGGTATTTAAAACAACTGTTTGTCCTTCCAGTTGCATCTTTTTCTCAGTTCATCAGGCCCTTAAAGAGTACGTCTGCACAGGTGACTGGAGACAGACATGTACCTCTCCTCACTCTCCAAACTGGCCAGCTACAAGCCAAACTAAACCTGGAAGCCATGCAGAAGAGCTAGCACTGAGTGAGCTCATTAGGCTGCAGGTCCATCATCATTTTAATTTGGTCCAAATGGGACTCTTACTGAGTGTGACGAGGATTGGTTTGGTCTTCCCCCCAGTGCACATCTCTGCTGACTCCTCAGTGCATTTTAGTCATACATTGAGTCAGACCCAGGAACTCATCCAACTGAAAACCAGGCCAAGAGCAACAACAGGAGCAGATTTGCTGGTACCATGAGAGATAGTACCAGCGCAAGTGAGAGATCAGGAATGTGTAGCCAGAGGTGAGGCGGGCAGGCTGACCCTTTGACAGGAACACACATTTATGGCAAATTAAAATGACTGCTCAACCACACCCTCTGCCTTGCAAGAGCTGCAAGTTTGAGTTAGCTTCAGGACAGCTTCACATTTGTACGGGTGAACAGCTCCTGGACAAGGACTGCCTTTGTGTGACAGTTTGTTGAGCCAGGGAAGTGAATGTGCTAGAGATACTTATTTCTAGGTATGTCTGGAGATGCCTCACTCTTTCCATGACTTACTGCTAATAACTTAGATAATGTTAACCTCACTGGACAGCATTTAAATATTCAGACTTCCATTTCTTAAGCCTCCTTTGTGGACGCATGACCCTTAGGGAATAAGAATGCTGTATTTCTGATAGTAATGATGGTATAATCACGCAGTTACAGAGCAATGCCTACATTATCCTCTGCAGCAATTCTCCCCAACATTTTCCTATGAACACAGCAAAACCAGACAATAACTGATCAGTTTTCCCAACCCCACTGAGTTAACTATCCACTGCCCTTCAGCTTCTATGAGCTACTCAAATCTGTGGTTATCACACACACAAAATGGGGTCTCTCCCCTTTCCCATTTCAAAACATGTATTCTTTTTCTCCTTCCCTATGCTCTCATTTACATGATCTGCTCCTTGTATAGATCAAAACTACTCGTCATTGGGGGAAAAAAATGGCAAATTGGTCACAATTAGGAGTTTCCGAGGTGGAATGTACATAATCAGGCTTTTCTTACATGGTCTTCAAGATGTTATAAAACTACATTTTCCCCACCACTAATTTAAACAAGATTTAATAGGGATTAGAATCGAAACCCAAATTGGCAGAGTTGAGGAATTTGCACCTTTGTTACAGTATCAGATGCATCTTCAAACATCCTCTAAATATAGTAAAAGGTTGGCCTAAATCTGCTCTTGCTTCATGTTTAATTCAGATACCTTTGAGTGAGCATATCTCTTCCACCCCAGCCCCCCAATTTTCTATTCTCATTACTCATGTATTGAAGTTTATGGTGACTTCACTTAGACAAACACTCTGAAACACGGAAGAAATGTTTCAAAAATTTGTTTCTACAAAACTATAGTTTATCAGAGGGAGAGAGAACACTGCAGATCTGGAGCTTAAACCACTACGTTATAAACACAGACTTTACAACTTCTCTAGAGCAACCACCAGTGTGATCTTCTAAACTATGTGCTTACTTCTAAGACGAGTACATTACACAGTAATGAACGGAACTTACACTTTCCTATTCAAGAACATTACAGGTAAGCAGGAAATTATGATGCTTTTGATACAGTAGGTGCAAAAGAAAACAAACTCCAGTAGCAGATCTCTGAACTGCCACCAGCTTATCAAGTGGAGATAAACGTTCTCACAATGCCAGCACATGAAGAAAGCTACACTCCAAAGTAATGTGTCAAAACAATGTATTGGCCATGGTATTGAAAGTCTCTGAAAGGCCACTCACTGTATTACCCATTTTAGGATCACCTATTAGTTGAGAATTACACTTATTTTAACACACATTCAACTGAGCCAGGATTAGAGCAGGTATGGGTTTTGGAGCACATTTTTTCTAGTCTAATAATGACCTTCACAGATAGCAAAATCTCAGTCTAAGTGAAGATGCAAAACTAGTCTTTTGACTGAATTTATCGTGCAGTATTTGTGGGTAAAGGGCCTCCCACTTAGTTTAGCTGCCCCACTGCAAGATAACGGTCTGTCATTAGTCATTCATCTCTAGTTATGCCCTTAAAAGGCTCCGAGGCAAACATGTAAAAGCAAATTGGTCTGAGTAACAACATTACTGTAAAGGACTGTGAAAGACAAGATAGGGTCACGTGACTCTAGTTTCTAGAAAACCAAAGATATCCTCACAGGATCCTGCAACAAATTTTGGGTTAAATCTTTGTGGTCCCATGTGGGCAGCAGGGATATCCAGTAATTTCCCAATCAAGTGACAGAAAACAGCACGAAGGCTCGGAATAAGGAGCCCTCCTCATATCATTGTAACTCTACTGCTGTCTAATACTACACTTCTTAAACGAAAATAAAGATGTATGGGCCTAACAGCAGGGGAAACAAAAAGGCAAGCCTCCCCTAAAAATGTATCACATTTTTAGTTCTGTTTGATAGCATCGCGCCGAAGACTGCCCTTACCCGGAGCAAGCCCTGCGGTGAAAAGGCGCAGGAGCCGCTCCCCACAGTCTCTCCTCATTCACAGGGTTGCACCGTGGCTACAACTCTCCCAAACAGACACA
>JANHGB010008645.1:0-19219 GCA_026283785.1 Coracopsis vasa
ATGGTAATTTTTACTTTTTGTGAATTGACACTCAGATTCCTATCTTGATACACTGATATCCTATGCTAGGGATGTCCCTTTCTCATTTTCTCAGGCATCAAGCTCTAAAGCATCCTACTGCCTTCCCCCTAGCATCAGTTATCTGACAAGGTACAGTCTGTGGTGTGGAAAGAGAAAGGGTTTGACACAGTCTGCATCTGGGAAACTAGTATTCTCTCACGAGGGTAATTTCAAAACAACTTGGAAGTAAACGATGCTGCTGCTGAAGGGTTCCTAATACCAGTGAAGGCAACAGAATGGTCAGGCACCCCAAAAGCAAAGGTGGTATCCAGATTATGTCACTGACTGACAATAACCTGATTTGATTTTCATGACTTGTGTAGTCTTTGGAGAGTCCTTGTGTGGACAGGAGCACTGGGGGAGCAGACAGAAAAGGAGCAGGTGTATTCAGGCTGCAGAAATGTAAAGTAATATGCAGCAGCAAATAAACACCAAGTTTTGCTCTCACATAAATATGTACCTTCCACTTATGTCAGTGGAAGTTTACCAGACGTTATTCCACCTGGCATTGTTACTATGTAAATGATGCCTAATTTACCTGGCATTCTTTACACTTACAACTTCTTATATGAAACACTGGAAGTGCAATAATCAAACCCACTTAACTCCATCAGCCTGGTTCTGGGTGTCCTTTACTAAACCTATGCCCTTTAGTGCCCAGTATAGTGCATTGCTTATGGCAACAAGCAGACAGGCTATTTTTGAATATTTGGAAATAATCTGATAAAGCTCTGAAAGGTATATATTCTATGTGGGTCTTGCAGGCAGAACTAAGTGTTATTTTGAAACCATCTTTTCAGTTAAGAAACATAAAGTAGAGAAGGGTAGTCACACTCAACTCCCAACGACATCAAAAGGAACCTTTAATTTCCACTTCTAGACTAAAACCAGATTTATTTGCTTTTAGAATACACATGTGCAGAGATGATGCTTATAGCCAAAAGGGTTGATCCAAAGCTTACTGACATCCACAGCTTTTATAGCAGTTATAAAAGCTTGCATCCATGCTGAATGAGAAGGTTGCTCTGCATCACAGTACTGTGTAAAGAAAGCTGGAGGCATTCTGTTGATTTAGTAGAACTGTTCCCATAAATTAGGAGGTAATCATCAATGACTCTTTGTGCTGTCAGTGGAACTCACTGTACTCTTTAAAACTTTCAGAGTAAATGGGACACACAGAAAATGGCCACAAAAGAAGTCGCCATTAATGTTACAAAAAACATCAGACAAAGCGACAGAAGGAAAACAAAGAATTGTGTTAATTAATGAGGAAAAGCACAGGTGAGGATGGACCTAACAGTGCTTCACTGCAATTTAAATGTCATCAGTCACTGAAGATATGAAGATCTCCAGATGTTCTAGGCTGAATGCAGCAGGATGCTGCTGCTGCTGAGCACCTTCAGAAGCATGTCATGTAGAAGCCAGCTGCAGACACTGTAGGATGTTTGGATGTCATTTGCCTAAAGCAGTGGCACCGCGCAGACATGTGCCAAAATTTGTGCCATTTGGTTTTTACTAAGTCTTGTGTTATTTCCTTGTATATCCTGTTCTGCATTACTATTAGGATGAGGCTGGAGGATGAGAGGTACAGTTCATCACAATTTAAACCAGGAAATGAAGAAATTAATCTGCATTTTTAGTCATAAAAGGTAAACCCATGAAATTCATTTAAACTGCTCACTATCATAAAACTCAAACCCAGAAACTGACGCAAAGGCCATTCCTACTAAATCTCCTTTAAACTACATATTGGTTATATATAGCTAAGTCATATAATAACCTTTTTATATATTAATCCTTTAATTACTTAGTTTTAATTTATTTTCTGTATTGACAGGATTTAGGTCTTAAACCCAGTATCATTCATATTGCAATGACAGCTCCAAAAATTAACTTTACTTGATCAGACATAGTGGATTTGCTGTGCAGACAATTACCTGTATCATAGTACTTCATGTTTATCATAAATACACAGCTAAAAGGAATATAAATGTTCAGTGTAGTAAAGACCAGGAATTAATTCAACTTATTACTTCTCAATATGGAAGTAATAATACATATTGTCTGTGAGTTTGTACGTTTATGAAGATAAGAGTTAAATACATTTGCCTCCCCCACTAGGCATACGAGTATCCTTAGACAGCCATTTAAAATAACTATTCAGAAATTGTTCATAAAAGACAGGTGGCACTGGGAAGAAAATCCATGTATAAACTGTAAAAAGTCCTTTTTACACACTAAGTAAATAAGTATAAATAGAAATGTGGGCCTGAATCCTAATTTATTCCATATTAGGATCATTTCAACAACTTGCTGCTAAGGTGTGTGAGTACTTAATACTTTCCTTGGAGTACAACATATCTGTGCAATAGGGAATTGTTTATTAATTATTCCAACAAAAATGCAAATGGAAATCTAGAGTCAGAGTGAGATTTCTGCATACAATGGCATAGTCTAAGAAATACTTATTTTTAAATGTCTTAAAAAGAAGAAAAAATTTGGGGTAAGCTTTCTGCAGGTCAGTGTGTTATCTGGTAAGAGATCTAGTGCTGCAAGTTTACATTGAAGATCTAAACAAGTACTGAAAATAGTGCTCTATGGATAAGACCATGGCAGTCTGCACACGTCCTTCCAACTTGTGGATTTCTGCCAACTTGCTGGCGACATTATAGAACAGGAAGGGACCTGACTCACTCTAACAATAAACAGTGGCTGCAGCAGCTCAGCTGATGAAATGGATAGCCATTGTTGGTGGCCGTGTACTGACCGTGTACTGAAAGCACATGGTCAGGATCCTGCATCATTTACATATAACAGAAAATGAACTGTTTCAGATCTGTGCCAGACTTCTGACCTGTTTGTGTTTCAAAGGATTTACTGGTAGAGAGAGTGCGGTGTAAACCTGTATGATAACAGGAAAGCTACAGAAAGTGGTTGATGATGCTGGTGTATGAAAGAGTAGAAGGGATTTTGAAGGAAGGCAGAAGGGAAGGTTCATTGTGTAAAAAGCTGTTCCACAGATAGTTGCCTTGGGTGGATACCACATTTAGGGCATCTGAACGCAAGAACAAAGACATCCTGATGGTGAGATTATTTATTAGCTAAGAAATTTTGTAATGTTGTGCTGACCAGATGCATCCAATGTCTTGGGTCACACAACAGAAGCAAGCCTGCAATACTGCATAGCACATTGGTACGTGAAACAGCCCTAGCTGCATGTCAACAGTCAGGAGACAGGCAGTTTCTGAGTCTTGTATCCAGAGAACAAGACGAGAGAGGATGGTTAGCAGGAGATGGCCTCTGTACACAATTATCTGGGCAATGCTACAGACCTTGCTTATGTTGACCACATTCCCCAGCAGGGTGGCAACTGTGGAGTGGTGAAGTCTGACTGCCCTGTATGACTTCTCTCTCTGTTCATGATAACTTTCCTGAGATACTTCAAGATCCCCTAAACCTGTCTATATCCTGAAACCTAGCTTTAGGGCATTCAAAGGCTGGATCCAACTTCTTTGGTACAAACCATGTCTAATGACAAGCAACTTTATACGCTCTTCTCATGTGACACATTGCTGTTCTTATTCATTAGGTGGTAACTGAAAAGAAATTACATTGTCTCTTAGATGGCTTCTTAGTTCTTGATGTGTAACCTTCGAGTGACATTAACAAAACTAAGAGCATGTTGTGGGGATGTGGATCCTGCCTTTATACGTAGATAGGGTTATATTTATGTTGTCTTTACTTTCCTTCTGCTAGAGCCAACCACCATTAGAAACAGACAATTTGTTTATAAAATAATATGCCACTGTATAATTAAGGGTGACAGAATGTAGTCCACACTGCTTAAGACAATTTAAAGTCCTAAAAATAGACCACTGTACTGGTTTTGGTGGAAGAAGCAAGCTCAAAGGATCATCTGGACATTTTCACTCTAGGTGGCCTTCCTAAGAGTGAAAAGTCTTATTTACAAGGTCTGTTCTTTGAGTAGCATCTTTCAAATATAAGCAGCTTAAATACAGGAAATAAAATAACCACGAGACACAGACTTTTAGATAAAGGACTTGCAAACATCTCTGTCTTTTTATATGACAGAATTTTTGAAATGTAGTTTTCCCCAAAAGATTATACCACTTAATTTGTTCAATGTCCCTTGGTTGCACATGAGGATTTCTACAGCTACACTGAAACAATGTGCTTTCTGCTGGAGTGATTTGCTAGCGTCCAGTGAGCTTTTGTCATTTACCTGGGTTCAGGTTTTAATCAGACACAAACTTACTTTATCATGTTTCCATAATTCCAATCCAGCATATAGATAGTATTTTCCTCTGATGTGTATATACATGTAAAATACATTTTCTTCCACTATGTGAGAAATATAATCACTCAAAAAAAAGTGGACATTAGCTAAAGAAGAGAATTTACAGCTACCAATAGACAATGTTAGGCAAATTTATCTTCTCAAGACTCAGTGCAATTTTCTCTTTTAGTTTTCCTTCATTTTGCCCCTTATACTTCCTTAAAGTATTTCATCATTTTGCTATTTCTGCAGGACATTGACTGGAAGACACACAACTTTACTGTGTGACAGCAATGACACTGAAAATATAGGGAAGTATAATTATTGTGTAAGCAATATATGAATATTGGGTTAAACATGCATTGTTGTTAGCCAAATGACTGAGATTGCATACAAACCAGAAAACAGGTATTTCTGATATTCCTGGTATGTTCATATACATACATATCCACAGGTGCATGTCTCTGCATGTGTACATTGTAATGTCTTTAGTGCGTACTTCCGTTCTGCAGTTCAGGCATGGTTTTTTGAGAACCTTTTACTTGTGATTTTAATTCTGACACCCAAGTGTAAAATGTTTTAATGTTTGAACTGAAATCTGGTTTACCTGCCTTATGAAAAGAATGAGCTAAATAACTTGTGCACAGAAATGGTGTTTGAAAAAGCAAGCTTAGTTTTCTTTGGAAAAAATGAATAACCTACCTAAATTCAAACTAAACTAACAGGAGCACTTTTGTACTCTCATTTTATCTGCAAATTATTGAAGGTTGACTTTGAACCTGAAAATGAAAATAAAGACAATTTTTAAAGTGTCTGTTTATTAGTCCATGTATTTTACATTCCTGTGTTTGTTGCTGATTTACCTTCAAGAGCTAAGACCCTGAGGTAACCTGCAAATAAAAAATGCATTTGATATACAGTATTACTCTCGTGCTACTCATGGCTCATCCAAATATAATGACTGTGGGGAGAAGGGATGACATGCTCCTATCAGGCATGACATGCTCCTGTAAGGCTTGACATGCCCATATAATGAAAGCCCCATTTCTTGGGTGGTGATGATACCTATTTGTTCTTCTTCCTCTCTTGTCATTTTTACCAGTTGCACCCAGAAGATTCATTACTGAGATTAATGTGTATGAACACAGGCTGAGAGACACAGAGTGCTCTCTGAGACAAGACAGGGGAACTGAGTATGACCAACAGTAAAAAAAAAAAAAAAAGAAGAGAAAAAGAAAGAAAAAGAGGGTGTGATAAGGGCTACAAAGCAGACAAATGTGAGAGGAGGATTAAAAAGTACCATAAGAGACAGCACAAAGAGAATCCTGCTTGAGGGCCTCACTGCTACACACAGAGGTGCAAACAGCTCTTTCGTATGTACTCCAGTGACATACCAATATAGATAAGACTTTACTTAGGGCTGTGATTGGGGCCCCTTTGAAGGCAAGGTATGTGTGGTGTTTAGTTTTCTATGACACTGAAAAAAAAAGTCGGTGAAATAATGACAAATTCTAGTCAGTAACTGTGCAGAGATTAAAAAAGCAAAAAGATCCGGTACATGGAAAGAAAGGCAGCCAAGTACAATGCCACAGAAAATGGCAAATGCTAGCAGCAAAGCTGTTAACTGCCTATTGAGAAGATCCATGGTCTCCAGGATTCCAGCAGCAACGGACTAGCAGCCAGCAGCCTTGTTCACATCTAGCAGGAGAATCAGCGAAAGTGGGGAGTAAAGGGGCCATGGTTTATTCTCTCTGGTTATTCGGTACAGGTGTTGTAAATGCATGAGGCAACTAAAATACACAGGTAATAAAATACACTTGCTCCTGCCTGAACTGAGAAGCACAGGGTGGAGAAAGTAGCTGCTGTGTTATGGAAACTGTGCCATAGAAAAAAAATTTTTCTTTCTTTCCTTTTCTTCCCTCCCCCCCCAAAATTACACTGAACTTTTCCTTAGAGCCAGAAAGGGTTACTCTTGCTGAAATATCATCCCTATCCTAATTGCCTATGCCTTGGGTGTTGTCTGACAAGTAGCTTGTTCCCTTTGATTCCTGGCCAAGATGCTGACACGGCAACTGGCTTGTTTCCTGTGGAAAAGGAAGAATAGTATCTAAGGAACGGCTTTCAGATGTGCCAGAAAGAAAAAGGATTTGGGAACATGAGGAAGCCAAGGAAGCCACAGTCCAGCAGTCAGGCATGTAAGACCTCATGAGGACCTTGTGAACAGGATGCTTCAAACTCAGAGGTCAAACTGCCTTGCAAGCAGAGCCCTTTTTGCTGCAGGCAGTGATGGAGGGGGGAAACCTGTTACAAGCCAAGCCACCAAAGCAGTTGGGATTTGAAGAACTCTGTTCCTCTCTCACCTCTGGGGAATATGTGCGAGGTGGCATTTCTCAAATTAAAGCTTAGGAGGTGTTACATGATCCACAACGCTGTATACACAGTGCATCCACAGCACATTTTCATTCCACAGGAAGGCAAATTTGGCCTCATATTTTGAAGAACTCGATACACTGCAGTGTTTCAAAACTAAACCTTCATTGTCATTAGGCTAAGCATTCCCCATTGAACTACTGCCTTCCGGATGCCTCC
Source organism: Coracopsis vasa (assembly GCA_026283785.1). NCBI lineage: Eukaryota > Metazoa > Chordata > Aves > Psittaciformes > Psittacidae > Coracopsis > Coracopsis vasa. Next base: position 6,947 of record JANHGB010008645.1, read on the forward strand.
TTTCCACATTTAATCAGTGAAGGATGTGGAATAGGTACCAGGGAAGAATAAGATGTGGTGGTCTAAGATGCAGGGCTGCAAGACCTCTTGATCTATCCTGTTTTCATCCTGGGGTTTTCAAGTCCTTGAGTCTGATTTTCAGATTTTATTTTTCAGGTTGCCTACGCATATTATCCAGAGTTGAAAGCCATTTTCCTGCTCATGAGTAAACTAGTGTCAAAGTTGGATCATTAATATAGGATAAAAAGTGAGGTGATTCACCAGAAAAGACATTTGTTGACTTATGCCACTTTAATAAGATAAACCTCAAATTTATTTGCAACAGCTCCTTGCATGGAAAAGCTCATTGAACACTAAACCAGGGGAAAATACTCTGATCTTAAGGGTAGAACTAGGATGCTCATAAGCAAGAAGGAAGAAGAGAGAATGTAATAGCTTTTCTTTTCTTTCTGGATGATTTAACATAATTTTAAGACCTGAGTGAGAAAAGTGGGATGCCTCTGTAAATCCGTCCCTGATAGACTGTTTGAAACAAGCTGGTTTAGATTGCTGTGGGTGCCTGATTAGGAAAGAAACAGGGTTGAGGGAGAAAGAAAGAGAGTGGTGTCACAGGTCAGGACTGAGCTGTGCTGCCAGTTGTATTAATTAGCCTTGATTGCACACTCTTGCATTATAATCAGTATTATTCAGCTTTAATTTAATTTCCATTAACCTTTGCAAAACACCCACATGTTTGGATACAGGAAAATATGTCTGGGGCATTACTGCATAGAAAGAACAATTTGCTCACAGTCAAAAGCAACTTAAGAAAAGGCACCTTAGCTAATCAGCAGCCTATAATTTATCAGCTATGAGGAGCTGTCAATGCAAAATATTTATGATCATTTGTATCTGCTCTTACCAGGGAGTAAAACTATTGGGCTTGTTCATGTAGGGCAGATAGAAATATCCAGAGCACACTTAGTAAGTGGCTTAATGTTCAGTATGCTTGACTCCAGGGCTGAAGGGCTGATTTAACCTAAAACGTTCAGGTGCTGAGTCTTGCCCACACCCCTAAACCAGCCCTTTTACACTGCTGTGCATCTACCTTACCTTCAAATTAGTTCCCCCTCCAGAAGCCTTTTTTTCCACTTCATTCAGAGTATTAATCTGACATAATTTTTTCAACATATTATTAGACATAGTTATAGAGAGAGTAATTTTACTGATTCAGACATGGATTTGGGGAAGCTAAAGATCATGATCAAAACTGCCAAGCACAGAAGCAAATTTAGTTTTCACTGATTCACTGTCCAGCCACTACCCCACACAAGCAATATCATTAATTCTGGGAATTGCTGGGACATAGGGAGTTCAATATTAATGGACAGGTATAATGTTCTACACAAATGATATTCATTATTCACCTGCAGTACTGTATTCAGCTCTGGGGCCCTCATCACAAGAGGGACGTGGACCTGTTGGAGCTAGTCCAGAAGCCACCAAGATGATCAGAGGGCTGGAGCACCTTTCCTATGGAGACAGGCTGAGAGAGCTGGGTTTGTTCAGCCTGGAGAAGGCTCAGGTGAGACCTTATAACAGCCTCCCAGTACCTAAAGGGGCCCTATAAGAAAGCTGGAGAGGAACTTTTTACAAGGGCCCGTAGTGATAGGATAAGGGGGAATGGTTTTAAATAGGATAGATTTAGATTGGATATTAGGAAAAAGTTCTTCACTGTGAGGGTGGTGAGACATTGGAACAGGTTGCCCAGGGAAGCTGTGGCTGCCCCATCCCTGGCAATTCAAGGCCAGGTTGGATGAGGCTCTAAGCAACCTGGTCTAGTGGAAGACGTCCCTGCCCATGGTAGGGGAGTTGGAACTGGATGATCTTTAAGAGCCCTTCCAACCCAAACCATTCTGTGATTATTCATGTTTCTGATTCAAAACCATCTTTCAGATGAACTAACATGTTTAAAATCACTGCTGAGGGAATTATTTTACACCCACTTCTGGAATGCAGTACTTCACTGCTTTAGCTGGGATTTCACACCTAACAAATGAGGATTTTTTGTCCCTTGTCTGTGGTTGATATCATAGCAATCTTCCGACAGTTTAGAAGAATAACTAATAAATACAACAGAATAACTTACAGAACATATACTAGGCTACATTTTCCAGCAGGAAATTGCTGTCATCACTGCTTACCTGTCTGCATGCTGTGTTTTCTTGCAATGCATTAATTACTTGTACCCACGGTAAGAAAGCAGTTTCTTAAGCCTGGCCTATATAGGCATTTTTCAATTTCCTCTAATAAGCTCTCACTGCTATTTCATGTTACAAATGCATTTTAATCACAGGGTGAATCTATGCTGCCAAATCACTTAGCTATAATTCTTGGTCCTGGATGCTGGTCCCAGACCATCTGCACTGCACAAATGTGCATGTTCACTCCAGTGAACAGGGAAACAACAAAACCAGTTCCCTCTGTGATAAAGCCAGGCTGGCCCAGGAGCTGCTCCTCGCAGGCAGCACGGGTTACGCTGTGTCTCTCCCTCAGCCCTACAGAGACCTCTACCACCCCACAGGCGTCCCAGCCTGGCACACCCATGGGCACCCTTGCATTATGCCCCAGGACTCATCTCACACAGCATCAGAATAACCTTATAAACACCTTCTGAGATCTAGCCTTTAATTACCTTGAGAAAGGTGTTTCCACACATTGTGAAAGCCAGTTCCTGTCAGCTCCTCCTTTATAGCTTCCTGGGGAACACCACCTGGGCAGCCCAACAGCAGTCCAAGCTCTTAGCATTTATGTCCTCCTTCTCCAAGCAGACCAACCCCCCCCCCCCATCCCTTGTTTCTTTCCTAGCTCAGCCCTCCTGGGATCTTGCATTTGTTCACACACATTTCACTGCGATACACCACTCTTTCCACTTCCTTTCATCACACACTTCTGTCCACCTATATACCCAGGTGCTCTCAGATACACAGCCACTGCGCCCAAGTTTCAAGAACTACTCCACTGCGTCAGAAATCACAGGCTGGGTAAAATCAGTTGTTATCTCGTGTCATTACTGCAGGCTTGGGCCTACAAGGGGCTGTCCACAAAATGCCACAGGGCTCTCTGAGGGGCTCTCTGTGTTGGTGGGTGTACAGAACTGTAACTGCCAGTTCTCCAGGACAGTCAGTACAGTTTACAGAGGCTAAAAAATACACAACCAAGAATGTATTATTCTAATTAATTAGCCTAATAAAAATGTTAATGGTCCAATAAAGTAATCACTGTCAGCCCAGTTACACAGTGATATAACGATAGTCCAAATTGTCCAGTTATTACAGCCCATTCCCAGGAAGGATACCTGCTCTCAGCACCTACCCTGCTGTCTGAGGCTGTCCTTATCTTGCCTGGTGTCTTGCATCCTAGGTCAATGGCACTGGTCTTCTCGAAGAAGAAAGGGGGGAGCCTGGGAGGAATATGATGTTAATGGTCATAGATTTCCACCTCATCTACTCCAAGAGGAGTATGACTGATGGTGGAGGGCTTTATCCTCCTCACTGTGGGTCTGTCTGGAGTAATTTTTATATGTTTCCTAACACAGTCTGCTAACTTGCTCTTTCCTCATTGGTTTGCAATTCAATGTTAGTCTGAATTTGCTTTATATAGCATATTTTACTTGTGTTGGAGGCTCATTGTTTGTTCTCTTTGTTATACCTAAAACAGGTTTAACCCAACCTAAGAGGTTGCTCTCCTCTAGTGACCAGGGATGGTCAGTCAGACTGGGGATGGTCAGTCACCTTGTCTCAAGTGGGAGGTTTCTCATTCAGAAGCAATCAGTGGTAACTTCTCAAATGCATTTGATTAGCCATGGTTATCCACTCAGTTTAACGGAGAAGTCTTTCCTACTGTCTCAAGCACATTGTATCCTGGAAGTCCACTTTACAGGTATTAATAACTGAGAGTTTTTATTTTGGATGCTTTTGAGGTAGCTGGAAGGCCGTTCTTTAAGAGGAGGCTCTTCTGGTTCTTATTCACCACATTTATCGTCACCTTGCAGACTTCTCCAGCAGTAAATTAATGATCTTCTCTTATTAGCTCAGGATATCCTGATTCATGTCTTCTCACTTCCTTGACCTGTTTCTCTTCAGATTCAAGTTACACTTCTACTAAGACCACTGCATACCATGCTGTCTACTTTGTTAGAATAAAGGCTTTAAAATTAGTGTTTATTGCACATTCTTATGAATCCCTTTATATTGCCAATGAGGTATGAGGTGACTTAACTGTGGCCGAAAATCAGTAGTTTTGTATTTTTTCCAAGGTTTTTGTTTATATAATTTTATACAATATAAAAATAATTTACTTTTGTGTGTGTTCACAGTGAAAACAGCCTCTTTCTTTATTAATTCAACATGTATTATGCTGCTGCTGTTTTTCCACAATAGCTCATAATCCAGAAGAAACCATGTTGCTTTACCACAAATTAGTATGAAAGTAGAAAGCTCCAGTAACACAGGTTTGATTTTCCTCCCTTTTTATTGCTTTCAAATTCAGAAACAGGTTAAAACCAGCACTTGAACTGACACAGCTAGAGATCCTGAATATAAAGCAGCTTTAGAGTCTTCCAAATTGGTCGAAATTTGGGAATTCTTTCCTGGCATTTGACAGTTCACGTAGAGCTCAAACAAAAGCTTAGCTGAATTATTCTCTTTACTCCCAGGAGTGTAGAAACCTTGTATTTGCCAGTGATGAAGAAAAGACGAAATGCAATTGGCAGAGATGCAGAAACATGTACCTTGCCAAATCAGGCACAGAGACGAGAACGGAAGGAGGTAAACGTCTGAAATATGGAATTATGAAAATGTCAGGCTATTTTATTAAATCCTTGCACCTAGTTATATCAGTGCAAATCAATGAAAACATTAAAATTTTTTACATGATAACAGAATTTCTTTGTCTTTTATTAAAAATGTTAGTATCTGGTTTTAGTATAAATTATTCCACAACACTTGCTTAAACACCTTCATCTGAGTTTTGCAAAGGAAGTTGAACTAATTTGGTGCAAAATAGGAGGCATGTGTTAGTATAATGCAAGTACAAAAAGGAGAATAGAAACAAACAACTATCATTGTCTGTTATCATTGATTTGAATTTATTTTCAGTCCTCCTTTGTGCAGGAGCAAATAACTGCTCTTTCTGGTAAAGAATGAAGATCCTACATACTTCTTTTCAGTTCCTACTCTATGCTAGCTGTTATGGCATTTAATGCACAAAGAAGAGACAGTACAATTGGATTTATGAATCCAAGGGCCAGACTGTAAAATCCTAGCTACATTACTCCAATTGCATTTCCCGTAGAAATTGAGTTGGGTGAGTTAAACTGATTTTGGTCCTACCAATCCATTTTGCTCTACCAACACTTTGAAAAGGTCCCAGGAGCTGCATTAGAGTACTTCTGGTATGGAATTTCCTTTCTCTTTCTGACCTCTGTAAACATGCTGCCATCCCCAGATGTCCCTGCTCCCCTTTTTAAAGGCATGGACTGCTCAGTTGGCCTAGTCCCTGAAGTGATATCAGTATCTTTAGGTCTGTATAGGCTACCAGCCATGATCAGCCTCACCTTCTAGATGCTCAGTAGACCTACGGTCTCACCATGCTGGGATTGTTTTGCTTATCTCACTTTCACTATGAAAGTTATTGGTCCTACAGCACGGTACCACTGCAGAGTTGGACCAGACAGAACCTCACCCCAAACTTATCCCTAATGCAACCATTAAAAACAGTGCTCCCAGAGAAAGTGAACTTCTAGTATATCATAATCCCAATTGAATCTCTCAGATGTGCCTTAAGCTGCCTGAAAGCTTGAGTAAAGGATCATCAGTGCATGGAGTAACCACTGGTGGCATGTGATGACTCACAATCATTATTTGTGCCCAGATGACCCAGCACAGGTATAAAAGCAACTTAATAGCAGCACAGGACTAAAATTAAGGCCCTGAGGCAGACTTGCAAGACAGTTAAATCCAATAATGAACACTCAGCCATTGCCGTGGGACAGGGACATCTTACCAATCTACATGAGTGTCTCCATAGAAGGAGACATGGGCATCCCTATCCTTCAAGGGCACTTTGGGTCCTCTGAGGACAAAGAAAACCACCATCATTAGACTGTTCTTGGCAAAGAAGGCTAAAGAAGTTTCCCACGAACATCAAGTGTCTCTCTCTCTTACAGAAGCTCTCTGGGATCCAGTAGCTGATGGCATGAGTGCTTTCCACTTTCCCTTTGTAAGAGGGGATGCTTTATGGATAATTCTCAGCCATATTCACAGTTTGGAAACCAAGGCCACAGACCATGAACCAGTGCTCAGAGAAAGGTGGGTTAGGATTCCTATGTCATGGACACATAAATCCCACCTTGCATCTCAGGGTTCGCTTTTCCTATTGCTTATATGCTGCATTTTTGCTTTGCTTTGCCATTCTGAATGCTTCATAAGATCTTTACCAGTTGCCCAGAGCTAAGCTTTGTAAGTTCCATCTCCATTCAACAAGTAAGCTCTTGCTCAGCCTCCTGTCTGCCCTGCTCAGAGAAGCAAAGAGCCTCCCGGCCTTTCTCCTGTGCTTCTCATCCCACTGCCTTGGAGAAGCTCATCCCTCTGCCCCTTCCCCCTTGCTTCCTGGCCTTCTTTCTCTATTGAAGTTTTACTTTTTGGCTTTTGGCCTCTTCTTTGCCCTTCAAGTTGAACACATCCAGTTACATGGCAGAAAGTCCAAGAAAGAAAATGAAGGCACAAATATAGAATCAGTACACTTTGTTACAAAAATAATATAAAAATACATAACAGAATAGGGGTTAACCCCTTCTCTGACTCCCCTTCTCTCAAATCATCTGTCAATCATAGATGATGATAGCTGTGAAGTACCAAAACCCTGCTGAACCAGGTGGAAAGACAAATTTGAATGTTAACTAGATGTAGTCAAGAAAATGTATTTTTGTACTTAAAATCAATTCCTTGCTAATGAAGCATTTGTTTTGTTTTGTTTTGTTCTGTTTATGATCTACTCAGATTACTAGTGACACATCCCAAAGCCTTTCCTTTCTCATCCATTATTGGCTTTGTCTATTTTTTTGTTGTTGTTTAACAATATTTCATTTTTTCTGTCATAATCTCTATTTGAGATGCTGTCACACACAGTTGGCTGCATAATCTTTCTGACTACAAATTTGTGGATGGAAAGGCTTCATTTCCAGTCATTGACTGGTAATATAATAGTTAATCCTAAACAGCAAGGATGAAAAGACACTGAAGGAGACAGAGGAAATGGTTTATATAATTTGTAAGTCTTAACAGTGGTCAGCACTATCTCACTGGATGTGGTACGACTGGTTCCATAAGCATATTTTGCAAATCCTGGTTTAAAACAGTAATGCTGACACAAGTCCTGGAGTGCAGCAGATTTTATTAACCTGAGGAATGAGCTGTTATGTGGTTGCAGTTACCCTAAGATCTAAAGTGTGACTCATTTTTGTATTCTGCATTGATCTCAGGTGGAACTGTACGTCTCAGCTGAAAACATATTTATGTTTTCATCATATTCTACATGATGTTTCCATTTTGTAATAGCTTGCTAGCACCTGTGAAGAAGCTTAGGAAAAGCAGATTTATTAATTGTTCCTGAGTATTAAAATCATAATTGAAATAATGTTACTGTTATCATAAACAGTAACCAAAAATGCTGACAGAAAGCAACTTGCTGCTCTATTTGTAAAGATGATGCATACAGCCATCATGGTACTTTCTATTTAATTCTTGCACATTAACAATAATTTTACTCCATAGAGTTTCAAAGAAATACTATTAAAGATAAATCTGGAATTGTGAAGCAATTAACAGCAAAAATTTGTACTTTCTATCTGAATTTCTTCCTTCACACTTTAGCAAATAGTGAATCTGCCACTCCAGAAATCCTATTAGGAGGAGTTACGAGGATGGGCTTACAGAGAGATCTGTGTTTTTGTATAAGGTACACTGTTATGTAGTTCCCCAGAATCTGGGAAGTCCTTGCAGCACACGATTGTTATGCTCGGAAGACAGTATGCATTAGCTGGCTATGGGATGGGTGTAATTACCAATAGTGCCACTGATGCTCATTAGTCTGCCTCTAACATGTTCATTAGTACCTTTGGAATCACCCTGTAGTAGTTAGCGTCTGAGCTTCCAAAAACTGTTGTTCTCTTATATCCCTGGAATCCTCATGTTTCAACAAATATCTCAAACTACCAATTTAATAAGCAGCATTCAAAATGTGTGTGAAGTCAATCCCACTTTCGTAATTGCACAGTGTATTGATACAGACAGTTCAACTCAAGTTAATGCATCAGTGTTTTGGAGGGAGCAAAGAATGAAACTACAACACACCTCATTAAGTCAGGACTTTCTGTTTTGCTATCAGCATCACCTACATCTTGGCTGCCTACTCTAACAGAGTACTTGGTTTATGTCAGTCTTTTCCATCAGAAATGACTTATGCCCTGTATCACAGATTGCCTTTCCCCCAGCCTTTGTGACACTGCCCAAAGTAAACACCGCCCCAGCTGCAGAACCGGTGAGATAAGAGGGGCTCCAGTGGAAAAAACACTCATCATCACTGCTACTGTTACTGTCACAAAAGAATAGGGGCTGTAGATTTATCAGGAGTGAAGGTGGCTGCTAGAAGTCCACAAGGAATGAAATATCCTTGATCATTCTTAGGAAAGTTTACCTTTTACAAGCGTACTTCCTGTTTAGTTTACATCATGCTTAATATCCAAGGCTAGCTGAGGTAACCTGTTGGGAAAGGAATACTATTAGCATAATCACTGTTTTATTAAAGCAATGCTATAAAGGCACAGTGTTGTCATTTACAGAGAAATGAAAGATGAGATCCTTTGAGCATAAAGGAAATCAACATCTTATGTGTGTATACCACAGCCCACATAGCTATAATATGTCTAAACAGGTCAGACTTTGTTCAGGGAAGAGGATGACATGGGCTCCAAGGATCCGGTAATACAGTTAGCACATGGCAATTCATCAACCTTCTGGCTTTCTCAGTATGCTTCCTTCTCTTGTTCTCATTGCTGTTTTGGGTTGGGAGGGAGGTTGGGGGGCAGGGGTATTACAGTTTAAAGGCTTTATGAAAAAGAAAAAAATGGATTATAAAGAAAGGTTTAAGCTGACACAGCTGCATGAGATTGGAAAAGTTCAGAAAGCATTAACTTGTCAAAGGCTTGATTTTCTAAATAACTAGGAAATTACTGTGTGTGTTCTTACCAAGGCTTTCTCATGAGTTTATGTGTACAATTAAATGGTGGAGTTTTGACTTAGGAAATACATCCAGTTTACAAACTTAAATGTTTTTCCTGACTGTAAACTAATACCTGTGAACTGGTTTTCCCTGTAAACTAATAAGTATAAATTATATTGGTAATGCTGCTTTGTCTAGTTTGGGTGTTTGGGTTTTTTTCATTTCAAAAATGCAGTTGAGAATAAAACAAGAATTACACCTTTGAAGTCTCACAACAGGATTTACTGGTGCCATCTACTGGCTATTTAGTCTTTTTAAATTTCACCAAATTATGAATAATGTGTTTTACATGCAGAATAATAAGAACACTATGAACCTTATAACTGAATCATCCAACATCAAACTATGTAATTGGCAAATCTATAATATTTAAATTGCATTAATTCAAACTTTGGTACAACAGTATAATTCAGTTATGAAGCTTTTAGATATGTCAACAGGAGAAAGCTCGAGCCAGCATACAACTGCTCATGTGCAGACTCCAAGCACTAAAGCCAAACATATGCCCTATGTGCCTCAGAGGTAAGCTTCCTCCTAACAGCTGCCAACCATTTGAGATCCCTCCTCCCTAGTGCATCAGCATGTGGGGCATGAACATGTTCATGCAGCAGGTAAATGTCACGTTGCTGTTTGCCTTTCCTGTAGGAATGTCCCACAAAAAAATTGAAGGAGAAAATGGTGCTTTGGTTCATAGTCCAGGCAAGCTGTCAACATTTCTGCTGAGGATAGGTTTAAGCTAGTTGGATAGAGCATGGGCATGGAGGGGATTGCACAGGATCTGTTCCACCACATCCATTGCAAGGGTGGTAGAAGCCAGCAGAGCTTGGCAAGTAGCTGCTGAAACCCCCTCTGCTACATTTGTTGAAGGGTGTCTGAAGATGACCTAGGATTTAAACAAGCCTTGAAATCACTTAAACTCTTTGTAGTAAAAATTGCTAAACTAGAATTGCTTGAAGCAGTTCCAGAGAAAGGTCAGCAAATTAATATTACATTAACTGAAATGTTAATAATATCTTCAGTGCCAGGTGAGAAAAGTACTTCCACATCTGAGTAGTTGCATTCCTAATCAGCAATATATTTGAGCACATGCTTAAAATACTTAATTGTACTTAAAGGTGCTTTGCTAGATACCAGTGAGAGTGCTCACATTCCTCACTTTGATTCTTTATAGAACCAGAAACAAATGTATTTAGATCATGGCTCTGAGAACCAGCCTCTAGAAGAACTTGCTTGGCAACTAGTGAGCATAGAAAGTATATTAATAACATGACTGAAGAAAGGGCTCATCCTTCCTTTTCTCTGCCTTTTCCCTTCACCTAACAAAAACACAAGTCCTTTAAGGAAGAAAAGCAATGTTATTTAGTCATATCTGGGTTTCAGAGATTTATGTACGAAAATGCATTCTGATGGAAGGAACTAAGCCATCAATTTATATAATGCCATATTTATATAGTGTATACTAGCAGTGCTTACAGGTGTGGCTGCTAAACTCCCCACAATGCCTTATTTTCAGGTGCTTGTGTCTTTGGCAAATTTTTGCGGTTTGGCTGAAATTTCCACACCTTGGATTTTTGTCTGGTTGTTTCAGCAAAATTTCGTATGAAGTGTTCATGAAAATCATGTAAGACATACTGGTTTTGGCATATTAAAATTATAACAGAAGCTTGTCTGAGAATTTGTTGACCATATGCACTGTGAAGCATTGGCTTTTCATTTGGTATATATAGTCCTAATAGCTCTACTGCTGTTTCCATGAAAATGCCATTGACTTAAGTCAATGAAACTAGAAAGGAAAGAGAATTCAGTAGAAATCTGCTGAAGTGTAAACCCGCACTGAACACATCCTGTCCCTGCAAGGTTTCAGTGTGTGTGATGGTGTTGCCGGAGCTGAGAGCAACTTGGCAATTTCATCAAGGGCTGAGCAAGAACTTCCCTAGAACTGCTTCTGCAGACACAGGCTCTCTCTTGCCTGCTCCTGCTGCTCTCACTGCCAGACCCACAGAACGTGCGGCCTCCTTGAGCTCACAAAAATAAAAATGTAGTATTTCTGGGAGGGGAAGAGCTACTGAGAGTGAGAAAGACAAGATCCAGCTGGAGGATGAAAACTGCAGGGATGACAAAGGATAGTGTAGCTGAGTGTTGTCATACACTACAGCACATTAACTTCCACAACCTGCAAACATTTTATTTAATACCTATTGCTTGTCTGTGCAACAAATTTAATCTATCAAGTTACGCCATTTGCTCAAATGGCAGAGCTTTGTGGATCTGTGGCAGGTAGGTTAACCCTCCTCATGATTCACAGAGGTGCTAAAATGGTTTCATGCAGGGATTTGGAAAGGGGTTGTGTTTCTGTAAGGTAAAACAGGAAATTATATACAAAATATCTGCATGAAGAGGCAGCTTCTAGATTCTCGTAGTGCTGTGAATAACCACATGCAGCTTCACACCCTGCAGCATCCATGGATGGATTCTCTGGGTAAATGTGCCTGACTGCACAGACTATCCTGGGGTTCATTAACAGAAAGGCAGCGCTGCCTGAATGTTGTCAAACCATGTCTAAATCTGGTTTGCATGTCTCGGCATCTGGTGTTTCCTGTTCCAGTCCTGGAGCGCGGAGCGAGTTGCATGGCTGAAGAGCAGCCTGATGAGACCTCGCTCGGGTGGTGCGGCGCAGAGAAATCCGGCCACCTCTGCCTAGTAACCTGCAGCGTTTCTATAGTTAGTTCTCATTAGCTCAGGCCTGTGTTTGCGAAGACGGGGAAGCGCAACTGGACACGTACTCGTCCGGTGCGCGTGGTCTCAGGCAGCAGCAGACGCGGGTGCCGCAGGACAGTTCGCCCATCCTTGAGCCGGGTCTCTGGAAGAGAGCGCTAGCCCGAGCACCAGAGCAAATGCCTGAAATCGCTTCCCTTTCCTTCGTTGAACTCCGTCGTTCCACATCGACTCCCA
>JANHGB010008646.1:3015-27175 GCA_026283785.1 Coracopsis vasa
ACATATCGCTGATCAGGTTGGTGTAACTTTTTCCCTAGACCTTTATTCATTAAACTGCCCATATGTTTAACTTGAAAGGAACCCAATCTGATAGCACTATACTTTGCTTTACTGTGTAAAAGGGAGGATCTCCTTTTCCCTCTGGTATACAGATATATGGTGTATATATAACACCTTCTGTAAGTGGTAGGCTTCTTCTAAGATTCTTCTTTTCTAAGATGATTACCTCTTAGGAAAGCCTAAAAAAATTGCCAGGAATATTGGACACCACAGCCCAGATTTTACTTTTCAGCCTATCCCTAGCTGTGGAAAAAATAAAAGCAGTCCCTGAATAATAGTTACTCACCCCCAAGGAATGGATGAGAAAAATTGCATAGGGTAGCACAGCTTCGTTTCTGTTTCCTTGTTGTACAAGTGTGGTTTTCCCTTCCCAGCCATGTCATCACTGAGCAGACATGATGAAACACGTGTTATGGTTGCTTAGGTGGCCTAAGTAAGCTTTACTCCAGCTCAGGAGCTATTTTCTTGGGCAATACAAGACCAGGGATTATGAAGAAACTCATGAACCTGCAAGTTTTAATTTGTATGTCAATAGGCACAAGATCTTCTACTGTATTGCCATTTTGTTACCTCTGAGCTAAAAGAGCTGGGTATAGCCCGTGTTTTATCAACAAGCTTTGTGTGATACATCTCAGTTTCCAAGTCAAAACAAAACTATCTTACTGTCCAGCATGACTTAGTCCAAACAGCATGGGTCCAAGGAGTCCTTGCTGTGGATCTGGCACTGCTGCCTCTGCTCTGAGGGGCTGGCTGTTGAGGACAGGCAGGCTCACATGTGCCTGCGCTCAGTGCCAAGCCAAACATAGGCCTGATTCCTGCTGATGTGCCTGGGCATTACTATAATACCAGGACAAACTACCACTCTGGTAACCTCAGTGTACGTCCTGTACGCTGTTAGCAGCATGTTCAAAGCAAGCGTAAAGGGAAATGCTTACATCGAGGTCAAAGTTTACCATGCCTCAGTGACGGAAGAGAAAGGTCCAGAGCTTGCAGTGACCAGAAAGAGCACTCCAGGTTTCATTTCCCGCATGCTAGACAAAAATGTCCGTTGCAGCCCATCTTACAGTGACTGCAGATATGTGAGTTTGTGTCTAATTTTGGAAGCTTTGAAAAAAACCCTCTTTATTTAGCAGCAGTATCTACCCTGAATAGCAAGCATTCACACATTAGTATAAAAAAAATGCTTTTTTAAATCTTCATAGTTTGATAATCAGCATAGTCATTGCAAGACATCAGGATGACTCCAAACTGTCCATAGCTGTAGTTTTAGCTCTGAAAAGGCCTTTGATCTGCATAAAACAAACACATATTAGCAGGGAATACTTGCTCATAGAGGAGACTTTCAGAAAGATAACACTCTGGTGTGGCTTTTTAGATACCTTAGCTGTACAAAAAATTACCCCAAAGCTCTATAAATAAAGCCAAATAAAACTCCTGACTTTGTAATTTCTCTGTGGCCTGGAACAATAAGGACATAAGGGCAAGAAATGGCAAAATTATTTGGAATAAATAATTATAAAAGAAACATTTCTACCAATTACAACTAATTGGCCTCTGACATTTAGAATCACAAATTACAGATGTGCTCACTGGATTTTGGAAAGGGTGTATAAAGTTTTAGCATTATATTTTAATTTTATATGTATGGCTTTATTACTAAGGATATTAACCACTGTGAAGGTAACTTCAGGAAAAGTGTTTAAATTATAGTTACAATAACTGCACTACTTTCCATTCTCAGGATTTCACCAAGGAGAGAGCATCACAGCTACAGATATCTGGAGGGCAGAGCCTGTCACTTATTCTCTATGCAGGAAGTGTCTTCCCACTGTGATGTGGACACCAATATCTTTCCCAGCAGCACTGGACTGAGAGGGACTGCAACTGCTATTCTTCATGTTGAGCAAAATCCTGTTGTAAAGCTTTAGGAATATGTGTAGCCTGCCTACCAGATCAGGGCTCTCTCCCAGAGGACTTCATCCTGGGGCAACAAGGTGTGAAACAGATCTTTGGGCACTGTTGACGAAGACTAGCTGTTGACCAAAAGCACATCTCTCCTCACACCTGCGTGCGGTGGGAAGAGAGAGGTCCTCTGGGGTGTCTGTCGCTCAAGCATTAGTTTCCAGGCCTGACTCTGCTTGCAGAAAAGACCTCCTCTAGCATGGGCTGTAAAAGAACGGAGGGAAAAACCATTTGGAAGCAAAAGCTAGTTTTTACTATTATCCAGTTCCCAACACAATGATTTGCCAAGCACGTTGACTACATGACTCGTGTTCAAAAGGTCTTCTAGGAAAATTCTTGCCTCTGGCATCTCAGGCAAGCATGCAGGACCAACAGGTATTCTCCAGTTTGCTCTTCTAGACTTGAAAAGCCGCATGGTATTTCGGTTTACACCTTTGATTCCTTCTTAAGATATGATCTTGCATATCTAACATCTAGACCAGAGAAAATCTATAAGGAGGTAAGGAATTACATTGCAGCTCCCTGATTTTTTCCTGTGCTTCTGCCACAAGATAGTTTTTGGTACCAATTCTGGCACTTTTATGTGCAGCTTAACATGATACTGATCCATCTCTGCAAGGGAAAAGAAGCAGTAATCATCCAATTCTTAAATTTGCAATTTCCAGTAAATACTTTGAAATTCATTTGAGAAGTGCATTTTGAAGACAAGTTCTATAAGGCCCCATCTAGAAAAAAGAGACTTTAAGAACTCCAGGACAATAATTATTGTTTCTTTTATTGGTGCAAGTGATTTAAATCACTCAGATTTACCAGTAATGAAAGGCCAATTCAGTGAATCTGTGTAAGAACTGTGTTTGAGATGACAAATTTGCTGGCTTGGCATGCTGACCATGCTGTTTTCTACAGCAAGGCTGCTCTCTGACTCCTCACTGAAAAAGGGTGGAGTGGTCAAAAAAAACAGAGAAGTAATGTCTGAGTAAGGAAGGAACATGCTGCTTTGCCTCATGCCCGTCCTCTGAACTTCCTGCAGGGACTGCCAATCTGAGTTGTGAAAACCTGTCCACTGAGGACTCATCTTTCCCAGGCTTCGCTCCTACTGACTGAGCATTCCCTGCACAAACACATTTGTTGGCCCACTTGTCCAACTATTTTGTCTTAAAAGAAATGTTTGCTTCCTGTGTAAGGAAGTCAAACTCGCTTCATCCAGTGAAGAATAGTATAGAGATCTCCTTTTGATACACTATTAAAAATCTGCTGGCAACACTGCCAGTATGTAGGAGACTGCTTTAAGCCAAGCGGTCTCTACACTTGCTTTAAGCCAAACAGTCTCTATGCTTACCTTAACTCTGCTTCCAAGTACCACTTGGAAACTTAATGAGACACAAATCAAAAGTGGTTGGCAACTCCTTTGCCCTCACACCTCTAATACCTATTCCTGGTCACAGCCTTAGTTTTGTAAAATCTTGAGAAGGCCAGCTCAATGTGAAGACAATTTGCTGCTAAGTTAAAGATGATCGGGAGCAAAGTAGCATTCACGCTGCTCTGTCCCAACATTTCTCAGCATACAGAGTGAGGTTGAGCGGGGAGAAGAAATAGTGGCCCACCAGGAGCAAAGCACCTTGGTGGCTTAAAGCTACTGCAAGCTTTTGGAAGACGATAGAAAGGGCTCAGAAGAGTGACTTAGGCCTTCCGGGGAAAAGGTGATGCGATCAAATAGTACCAGGAAGGGAAAACTCTATTACACCAGAAGGGAAGGAAGGAAGTGCACTGGGGAAAAGCACTCCTGATAGGTGATCTGTCAGCCTGAAGGTGACTCCAAACTACTCTGTGGAGAAGCAGGCCTAGTGTCCAGGGAAACTGGTCACCCATGTAGTTGAAGAGGTGGGCAGTAAGCCAGCAATTCTTAAACTGCAAGGGGTGTGTACACCTTGAGAGTGCACCTTGAGTATCTTACATTTGGGAGCAAAAGTCCTTGGTCATTCAAAATTCATATACAGTAGAGTTGAAGAACTAGGGAAAGCCAACCAAAATAAATGCATTCTTCACGTCCAACAGGGCAAATTCTTGTGGGCAATTTTCTGAAATTAGTAGATGATGCCTTTTGCATGTTCACAAACAGCAAAAACATGTTAGATTGCAACATTTTCAAAATAACTGAGATTTAAGGCATCTTCCACTCCTCAAGTGGGGTTTGCACAGCAATACTGTACTGTACACAGTTTTTCCTACAGTATGTAGCACCAAGTTGCCCAAATTGAAATCCCCACAAATAACAGAGAACAGAATTAGCACTGGCATATTTGAACTAGCTCTGACAGCATGTTTCTACTTGTTCCTACCCTGCAAGAAAGCCATGTGGACATTGCAATTTTGTACTTACTTGGGCCAGCTAGTAGTTAAAACTTGCTGTGGAAACCACTAACACTGCTGCTGCTGGCTGAAATCTTTAACAAAGACACTATTCTCTTTTCCTAAAATCAATGCTGCAGGTATTTAAAAAGGATCTGAATGGCACATTCATCTGTTTCAGGACTATTTTCCCTACACATTGACAAGAACTTCTAAATAAATATGCATTTGTACAAGGAACAGGTCTAAGATGATTCAAATCATTGTTTTAAATCTCCAGGTATTATAGATCTAGCCATTTTAATGTCATCACCTGCTATCAGATGCCCTACATGATGCTGTGTTTGTATTTAGTTAATCCTAGTGGTTTTAGGGCCTGATCCAGGCCCTTTTATATTTAGGCAAGCACCCACATTCTTGGTGGGGTATAGTAATCAAGATTAGTGTGCTAGAGAATATTAACATGCAAAGTCAATGCTCTCCCAGCCACGCTTTGTTCTGCGTGATTGACCTTAATACCCTGTACATCCATAGCCCCAGACTGTGCCTGTCAGGAAGACGTCAGAGCAGCAGGTCACTCGGCTTTGTTTCAGTCAGTCAAACAGCAGCAGAAATTGACACCGTATGAACAGCTTGCAGCAAAGTTATCTAAATGCTTAGAGAAGAAATTCATTAAAGATTATTGTTAACATACTTGAAAAATGAATTCATACTTTTATCTATGTGGTACAGGGAGAGCAATTTTCTACATATTAGCATAATAATCACCAGAGGATTACCTCCTTGCCCATATTGCTTGTTTATATCACTTCAGTATCTTGTAGTCTCAAGAGTGAATGGTTTTAGCTTTATTTTTCTATCCTGTATGTTTTCCCTTCTACCTTACATATTCAAATCCTAGTCATTATTTCTGTTTCATGCACAAAACACTGGAGCTTTACCACTGTAAATTTCAGCTACTAGCACACACAGCAAAAGCAGCATCAACCAATACCTTGTCCACTGAATTGTCAGTCATCTCTTGACAGCTACGTTACAGGCCTTTCACTCTAACCCAAGCAAAAAGACTGGGCATCTCTGGGTTAAAATGAAAGCACCCAGCATTACAGAGCAGGAGGAAAGAAAAAAAACCAAAATAACACCTTTCCTGAACAGTGGAGAGGATTCATTTCGGCTATAAAAAGCCTGAACTAGGATCTTATTTTTCTCCCTTTTTTCTTCTTAAATATAAATCCCAGTTGTGGGCTATAGAAACTTATTATTGCTATACACTATAAACACTTCATATTGCTTAATCCCTGTTTCACTCTTTAAGTACTTACAAGTGGCTAATTATTTAAGATGGATGTAAGTGGTTCACATTAAAACCTAAGTTTTACATACTGGTATCACTGTAAAAACTGTCAAAAGAAGATCACTGATATATTACAGTAAGAGGACTTCTGAGCATATGAATACATCATTAACCAGGGAATGTATAATTCTGCAGTGCTTTTCCACTTGAACACTTCTCACTTTCCCTGTAAGGCTATTTCAACTAAAGCCATGCTATATGACGTTCTTTTAAACTGAGGAAAAAAAAACAAACCAAAACCCCAAACTGTCCTTTGAACCACCTTATTTCTGTTTGGTCTACTTTCTAGAACACTCCTCCAGCTTGACAGGATTTAAAATCTGTTTCAGATGCTCTTGTAACTCCTCCACTAGAAGGGAGCTCAGTAGCAGGTTCAGGAAATCTGCACTCTGAAACCACTTGGAAGAGTTGGTGGCCTAATATAATAAAAAGGTAACAGACTGCAGAGATGTTCATCCCTAACCAAGACACTCACATCTGTTGTTCCCACATCAAAACTTCATTGACCCATCTGCCTCAATCATCTGATCTCACTCTCTTTTGTTTGCTGCAAACATACAGAGGAGGCCAGGATAAAATATCATCAAATGTCTTTAGCACAGCTCTGCCTCTCTAACGCGTTGCCTTGACTTCAGCACCCTGTTGAGGACACTGCAATGAACTGCCTCAACAGTGCTATTTAAAACAATGCTGCTTTCAGAAAGGACAGCATCCATTTACAAATCTTGGCAAAAGGTAAAACTAATTTCAGATTTGTGCCCCCTTTGGAAATATACATACTACAATTTTATAGAAGTCAGGCATCTGATTAACAACAGGTAGAACTAATGCCTCTCAATAGTACTGCACCTGCAATTCTCAAAATTGGAACTTGAATTACATTTTCATTGTGAATTGAACTAGAACAAAACTGATGCACATGAAATACGTGTGCAGTTGACACCTTCACCTACACAGCCTGAGGAGAGCCAAAACCCACAGAGCTTTGCAACACAGATGTGACACCGAAGCATTTACTTTAATAAATAATAGGGCTGGGCATAGGGCTATAAACACCAAATAAAGCTTTCCCTTTGATCTTTATAAAATGTTAAAGAAATCTCCCAAAAGTGACCAAAATATTACAAAACTGAACTTCAAAGATAGCCCTTTTCTCCAATTACCAAAAAAAACCAAAACCAAAACCCCAACAAAACCAACCTACCTTTCCCTTTGAGCTAAACTTTGCTACTTTTATGCAGGAGGAGGAGCTCTACTGTGTGTTCACAGCCCCATTACCTGGTGACATTAACTGAGGAGCTAAATTCAGCAAATCTCAGACTTGCTTAAAAAAGACAGGAAGAAAATGGCAGGGACTTAGCAACATATGTATTACAAACACAGTATTACAAAATCTACTCTGTACGTGCAGCTTGGTGTCCCTCAGCTAAGTCTATGATAAATACTTTCAAAGTTGTCTTCAAACATTTGTATTTAATAATTTCCAAAAATAATAACCACTCTGATAATATTTTGCATTCACTGTATAGAAATTTTGAAGAAATAATGCCCAAAGAGACCTGTTTTCACTGTAATATTAATTTAATAGCTAATGTGCATTATTCACATTTATATGCAAATACATGTGATATTACTCCAACATGCAGATGACAGAGGTAGCTGCTTAGAAAGATGCATTCATACATACTAAGACACACTGACCCCCTAGTGCTGGAAGACTTGCTGATCCACTGTGCTTTAAACAGTTTGTTCTGCTGCACGTTAAACTGATCAATGTTTGGCCATTTCTCTCTTGCAGATTTTGCTGCATAGGAGAAAAGCCTTCTGTGCAGCCTGCTGTTTTCAACACATGTAAATGCAAAGAGTTGTTTTTCTGTTCTTCAGGGTCTCTTCTTGCTTTTCTGTTCTTCCTTAATCTCTTTTGCATTACACCTGGTCCCCAATGCTGTTAACATTTCTGCTGTTGTCAGGTTGGCTCCCTTCATTATCAATCGATCTCCATCAACTGTAAAAGGAAAAAATTCAAGAAGTTACAAAATCTAAATCACAGTTACTCAATTGTGCAGTTCTGTTTTGTATATATAAATCCAAACACCCCACTCATTTTATCTGATTAGAAAGTACTCCACTTAGGAAGGAATTTGATTACGCCTCACCCACAAACAAATATATTAAACTGCACATAGGACACATGAAATTTTCATTTCTGTATTGCATTATTGAAAAATCTGAAACATTTGTCTAGGTATGCCTATAGTAAGAACAATATTGGGTAAGAATGGCTCATACTATGCCCTCAAAATCAGCTGACAGAAGGCACAGAAGGCACTGGAAAGCATAATTTCCACACATGGCTCAGCATTTTAGCAGCATGTTGTCTATGGCCCGTTTAACTTGCTTCTTTAGCCAAAATAATGATTTGGCTTATACAATCTGGTGGTTATAATGTTTAAAAAAAAAAAGAAAAAAAAGAAGAGGACTAGGATTTCTAAAATTCTGAAAGGCATTATTTTAAAACAGGGAGGAGGCAGTAGAACAGTAGAAGTTAAGCACTGTACCTAAGTTAGTTATTTTTTTTCCAAGATTTGCAAATACAAAAGTCATACTGAAACCCATATACTGCAATACCATGTACGGCATCCAAGTTCCAGCCCCATGTTTGCCTTCTTCAAGGGCTGCAAACTCTTTACTTCTTAAGTAATCAGCTCTCATAAAACGAAGAATTCAGAGCTGTAGCTCTTGGCATTAGTGAAATAAATTGTTTTGGTTTTATGCTGTGAAAAACATTGAGCTTTACTGCTTAAGTCCTTATACATCACAGTTAGAGACAGGCATGGGAAAGACAGAGGCACAGACAAGGGAGAAACACATTGTCAACATATTTCATGTCTGAAATAACCAGACTTTCCCAAGCAAAATTAAGTACATTCAACATTCTTGACATATTTACTGATTCACTAAATAGATGGAAGTTTAAAGAAAAACGGATATCAAGGATCAATAATAATGAAAACTTTAATGGGCTACAAGACATATTTGTCCATTACAGCACAGCAGGAAAGAAGACGCAGCCAGAGAAAAGGACAAAAGCAGATTAGAGCCATCTGTTTACAGCCTAGAATCTGGGCTGCTTCCAGGTCTGATGAAATTTTCACCATCAATTCCCTGCAGGCTCACTATACCCTCAAAGGAAACCAAGAAATTTGCTGTACATCAGTTGACCTCATTCTGCAAGTCCCATCTGCACATGTATGGTTTTATCCATATGAGCAGTTCCTTCAAACTGCATAGTAAGATATTCAATTGCATAAGCAACTGAAGGTATTCAGCCTTTCTGCTCTCAAGATGGAGATGTCTCTACCATGGATAACAGAACTTCAGAGCGAACAGATTCTTACATCAAAACAGAGCTACACTTAACTTCAGGAATTGTACCTGACTACAAGGTCACAGAAGTATGTCACTACAAAAGCTGACTCAACACTAAAGGTAAGTCAGTTCTTTGATCTAAGATCCACCAAATCTAACTATAGTAGAAGGACATATATAAACATTTACACGACATCAAGCTGTTATGAGTCCCTCTTCCTTTTTTTCCCCTCTCAGCTGCACAACATCTAGCTATGGACCAGAATAAAAAAAAAAGTAAGCACAGCTAAAAAAAAAGGAAAATCATAGAGAAGACAATAACATCGTAACAACACAAATCAGGAAGGTGTTTTTTTGGCCAAGATTAAAAATGAGCTCTTTACCAAACATAACATCTACAAGAGGTTCGGATCCATCATGTCTCACATCAGCAGTCACTTCACAGTTTTTATTAGTGGCCTGGATTCTTTTATGGTTTATACATCCAAGAAAGTTTCTGAAAATATATTTGAAAATATATTAGGTATGTTGTAGATAGAAATTATAGAAAGTATATTTCTAAACCTAATTTGAGTATCTTGATATTGCTGGCAACAAAAGTATAAACAAAATAGGATTTGATTCAACAATTTCAGACAGACTTCTTAAGGGATAATCACTGTTAAAAATCTAAACGGACAGTCCTTATATGCTAACAGGTAAAATGCATACTAAAGAATTTTGCAAAAATTCAGTGTATGCACTTCTTGTGTTTCAGCTGGGTTAGTAATAATAATAAAAGAAAAATCAGCAATTTCCATTTGGCTTTATACACTGGTTGCTTGCCAATGTTTTATTGTTTGGGTTTGACCTAGTATTTATTTATTTAACATCACTAGTCTCCTACAGATTTCTGAAATGCATGACAGCTACTTGACATTCTGGTTGCTTAAAGACATTCTAAGTTAAGTTGTGTTACTAAGTTCATTTCAAAAGTAGATGTGTCTGTAAAGCTATTGCAAAATGACATTTTACAATTGTTTGGTGCAGAACTTGCATCACTCAAGAAGCACAATAACTTAAATTTCTCCAATAGTTAATTACCATGCTAGAGCAGCAGCTGTGCCCTCTTTCTCTCCCATTACCAGCATTTGGACTACTGATTACAGACCTTCAACTACAGGCCCAGCAAGTGAGAGGGGCATCTCCCCAGGCAGGCTGGTAAAGCTAAACACACATGCCTACATGCCAGGGTCTCCGCTTAGGCACAGAGACCCTGCTCAAGTCAGCACAGAATGAATTCTCTGCATCCTGGTATAAATGAGCCCCTAAGACAGAGCATCTTCTCATTCTGAAATGTGAAGGTTCCGCCTAGACTAAGCTACAAAGCTGTGACAAATACAAGCCTTCAAAGACCATGAGCATGAAAGTTAAAGTACAGCGGATGCATGTGCTTGGGAAAAGGAGATTTTTCTCCAGAGAGGGCACAACAGATGCTGCCCTTTCCCTCATTATTTGCCCCCACAATGTCTTCTTACTTTAGGTGGCTGCAGTGACAGCAAGTCACAGGGCACTGCAGTGACAGCAGTTCTAATGGCCTCATAGAATCATAGAATCAGTTAGGTTGGAAAAGGCCTTTAAGATCAAGTCCAACTTTCACCCCAAGACTGCCAAGTCCATCACTAAACCATGTCACTAAGGGCCTCATCTACACGTTTTTTGAACTCTTTCAGGGACAGTGATTCCACCAGTGCCCTGGGCATCCTCTTCCAATGCCCCAGCACCCTCTCTGTGAAGAACTTTTTCACAATACCTAATCTAAACCTCCCCTAGTGCAGCTCAGGCCGTTTCCTCTTGTCCTATCACTTGTTACTTGGCAGAAGAGACCTGCCAGCTTCTCTCTCCATGCTCCTTTCAGGCACCGTGGAGAGCGGTAAGCTTCATTTTGCATCTGCCACTGCAGCGACCCCGGCAGCAGCCGGCCGGGGCGGCCGCTCTCCCTGCCCTCCGGGAACTTTCAACGCTTCCACGGGCAGAAAGGCAGCAGGCCTGTGCCCGTCGCCGTGCCCGGGCCCTGGGGCAGGGTCTGGCGCATAAAACCAAGCCTCTACCCCTCTTCCCCAAATAAATAAAGGCAAAAAGTGCGTCCCTCGCCCCTGCCGTGAGGAGAACAGAACCCGCGGGCGCAGGAAGGACACCGGGTCTTTACACACTGGGGAGCCCGGCCAAGGCTTCCCCGACGGGCGCAGGCCGGAGCACGCCCAAGCTGCCGCGGGGCAGGCGCCAGCGCGGCCCCTGCAGCCCCCTCACCTCGTGCTCTCCACGTTGGACTCGAAGGGGCAGAAGCGGACCACAATACTCTTCACCGGCCGCAGCACAACGTGGATCTTGGACGCCATTTTCTCTCTGCTCTCTACTACAACTCCCAGCAGCCCCCGCGAAAGAGGCGGGAAAGGGCGGTGGGCGTGCCGTGCTGTCCGCCCTACAGTCACCTGGGAAATGTAGTCAGCGGCCGCCGCTCTCCGCATAGCATCCCTCCGGCTGGGCGGCAGCCCGCGGGCACGGCTTTTGGTGGGGTGCCGGCTGCCTGCCCCCCAGTCTCATCTGATAACCCGAGGAGCTCAGGCACGGAGAGGGACCGATTGATCAACCGGTCTCAGCTCCTCCTCTGGCTCTGTAACACCGTAGATAAAGCTAGGGAACAAACAAACAAATAAATAAATAAACAAATAAATAAGCATACTTTTGGCATGAATTTGACATGAAAAGGCCTTCTTTGGACTCTGCAGCAGAAGTAGCCGGCCCTTGTGTCATTAAGACTCGTGCAGGGAGCAGAGCATGAGGGGTAGCACTTACGGGGAGCTATAGTACATAGAATCACAGAATCAACTAGACTGGAAAAGACCTTCAAGATCATCAAGTCCAACCATTACCCAAGGACTGCCAAGGGCACCACTAAACCATGTCACTGAAGACCTCATCCAAATGGTTTTTGAACACTTCCAGGGATGGTGATTCCACCACTTCCCTGGGCAGCCTCTTCCAATGCCTGATCAGCTTTTCAGTGAAGAAATGTTTCTAATATCTTACTAAACCTCTCCTGGCGCAGCTTGAGGCCATTTCTTCTTGTGTTGTCACATGTTACTTGGGAGAGGAGAACACAGTGTCCGTTAAATGAAGAAACTAAAATATAAGGGTGGTTTTGTTTCTGTATGTTAAATCTATCACTATGATGTGAGAGTTCTTGATGTCTCAGAAGTGGTTTATTTACTACAACTGAATATTCAGGGTAATTAAGGAAGGTCAATAAGAAGCAGCCAATACAGTTAAGGATAAATTAGAGGCAATATTCTGCAATATATTAAGCAGAAGAGAGACTTGTAAGTGGCAATGCTACGGGAAGTGAATATGTCTGTTGTCGGGTTTTCCCTAAGGGGGTAGATACAGGTGTTGCACCCTGAGGCTGTAAACAAGGGGGTTTGGGTGTCGATGTGGTGGGTGCCAGCTGGGCATTTTCCACTAGGTGGCACAAACCTCCCTGAGAAATGCTCAACAGCACCCAGATCTTGGCCAGGGTTAGGGATGGGTTATGGAGGAAACCCAGTAGCAACAGCATTTAAACACATGGTGTGAATTTCTGCGGAATGTTCAATACAGACCCATGCTTCCGATCTGCAGGAACTCCACTAAGTATCTAGCATCCCTTATAACAGATAACCTGTAGTTAGAATCTTATCTTTGCTTATTGGAAGCCCTCTTTTTAAAAAAATCATATAGTCATTGAGGAAAAATCTCCCTCTTCTCTGAGATTTAGCCAAGAGAAGTTAAGCAGCAAAATTAAATATAGTAGTCAATGTAGTTTTAATGTTTAATGTTTCCATTATGTTTTAAATATATATCTTAGCCTTCATTTATGGAAAAAACATGCATTTCTGTGAGATATTTTTTGAAAGACTTCACTGTAACCAATAAATGGCTAATTTAAATAGGAATTTTTCCTATTTAGAAGGTGGAAGTAGCTTACAAAATTTCAATGTATCTTTCTTCATTATAACATAAAAAGCTTGATATATTCTGGTTTAAATCTGTAGCAGAATGTCCATTAGCTTCTACGGCAGCACTGAAGGAGTAACATAAGCAAAGGACAGGGGAAGAAAGAACAATCACTGATTTTTCTAAGGGTTCCATTCTCCACACTTGCTACAATGGCACTTACTGACTTAGAAATATGCATGGCAAAACCAGCTCTATATTTGCTGTTATTGCATTTTGATAGTAATTTCATTAAGAATGTTTAGCTTACATTGCACAATTAAATGAAGAGAAAAATTTGTTTACTCCTTTCCACACTCAGGTCAACTTCTAAACATCTGTTGTCAGCAGTAAAAGTTGCATCTTTCCCCTTAAGCCATCTGTTTGAAATAATTGAAAACCAGCTCTGCTTTTCAAAAGTAATTTTTAATTTTTTGAAGTCTGAGAGATTTGCAGTAATGTACCTGGTAAAAGGGTACATTACTGCAAATGTGAAAGCCCCTATGCTCTTTTCTTTCCTTCACAGACAGGACTCTGTCTGTGAAATGAAACCAAAGGTTACTTCTTATCTCTGCAAGAAGGAATATTTCACCCTTAGATGCTACTCTACTTGTTGATGACCAGGTCTTTCTCAACACTTACTGTAGATGCAATAGTTTTAGCTGATGATAATTATGGTGAGAGTGCTAACTTTTTCAGTTACTAGATTAGATAGATGAGCTATTAAAAAATCCCTGGTATTTCTTCATCTACCTTTCAACTCATAACCCTAGCATGTTGGACTGCCCTCAATTTACACCAGAGTAACTCCAACTGATCTCTGGAGCACAATATTTAAATGGTGCTTCAGGAAAGCTGATAATTTATTCAGGAAAGACCTTGAATCAGGCTCTCCAGCTCCAGCAGGCAATCTGGGAACTCTCACATGTCTTCATTTGAGACTGTTCTCCAGGGATGCACTTGGGAAACTGAATGATCCATGATTCTTACACCTAGTGATAATCATACACGTTCTTAATGCATAGTAACATGAAAAGGCATAAAAGTTATAATATTAAACTAGAAACAATTTTAGTATTCCTTTCACCAGGCTGATCTTTGTTATTATAAATGGTGCCTTTCAGCAGTTTCATGTCATTAGTTTCACTGAAGTGTAGTCACAAGCCCATAGATGATTTATATCTAAGCACCATACATGGCAAGGAAAATGTGTAGCCGTATTTTACATTTTAATTATGAAGATGGGGAGGAAAAAACTATAATATTAATTAAAGTAAGTAAATTTTCTTTTTTTCTCATTGATCCTCCCAGCTCTCTTAGATACAGGGAAGATTATTCCACTTTTCCCCCTGTTTCTTACTCTTTCTGTAGTGTTGTCTGACTATAGAAAGACACACATATCAGAACTCTTGACATCTAATTTCTCCATAGTTTGGGTATGCCTGCTTTTAGTACCTTGGCTCTGGCTTTTGATTGCTCTTCAGCTCATTTCTTCCTTTAAAATCTGTGGGTTTTCCAATTCTTCATCCAAAACACTGCATGAGAGATTGCTCTCAATGCTGCATTACAGGGACAACATTACATTTCCATGCACTTACTCAGTTTGGAGTCCTGGATCATTATCTCTGCTTGTCCTTAGCTGATTCCTTCCTCTGCATCTTTATTCTTTTTTTCCTGGGTCTTTCTCTGAGACTTGTCACAAATGTCAATAGGCCCAGAATTTAGCAATCAAAATTTCATGTCTGCACACATAGTTACAATGCTGTGTAGTCCAGGAATAAAATGTAATGCTGCCTTTAAGGCAGTAGCCAGTACAGAGAAGTGAGCCAACACAAAGCCAGCAGCCTGTCTGTTTTGCACTGAGGTGATGCTTCCAGATGGCCACCCAAAAGAGGCTCTTTGAGAAAGACGGTATGCTCGGCCTGACAGGAGAAACAAATCATTTCTGGAAACAGAAAAACCCTCTGACAAGTGCAGTATCATGGAGCATATCTTCATAAGAGCAATGGACAGAGACATTTGAGATCGCAATGGACAGAGATGTTTGAGATCACAAAGGACTTGTATGAATTCATTACAAAATACTAGTGCCGCATTGAAGGACATGTTGGGATGAATCCCTGCCATACTGGAGGAACACTGCTTATAGTCATACAAATATTAACCAGTCTATGTTTTCTGTTTGATTTTGTTTCTTCCTTTGAACTGAATATTCTTACACCATATGTTAGTTACTGAATTTTAAAAGCATTTCCCCAAAGAGAAGAGTTTGTAAAGTTCCTTTATTCTCTGAAAATTGTTGAAGTCAAGCATAGTTTTAGATTAGTAGTACTACTAATTTTGTATGTCATTTATAAACCAAATAACAGTTGTGTGTTGGTAATGCAGATTTCAGAAGTAAAACTAAGTCAACCAGCAAAGGTGCCACTTAAAATGTACTTGGTTTATAATTAGTTCTGCAATAGTATCTCTGCGTATCAGTTAAGAAAAGCTTTTATGGGAGTAAATAAACAGATTCCCTGGTTGCTCTTTACTCCTCTGCAAACATGTATTGCTATTGCCTGAGGTTAACAACAGCCAGCAGAAATGTTTGCTAAAATAATATGCAGCATTTAACTGGCTGAGCACATACTGTGCCAGTTCCTGATCTTTGTAATTGATTTTCTTGAGAATAATACTGAAGTTTTTCAAGATACACCTTCATAAGAGATAGAACAAAGGTTTGCTTCATCTATTTTTCTTACCTAATAAATACTACATTGAATATATACACCTATCATTTGGATTTTTATGTTAATTTAAAATATGCAGTTGCTTCCAGAAAATAAAGTTAATTATCATAATAGCTCAAGGCACTGTGCTATTAAAGATGAACTGAAATGAACAGCAACAACCCAAGGTTAGCACCCGAGTCCTTGAGGTCTAGAATCTGTGCTTGAACTGCCAGGTAGATTAACTGTGTACAATTTTACCTTAAAGGTCCTTGCACACAGTGACTCACAGATCACAGGAGCATTCTCATTTGACAGACCTAACTCTAACGGAGACATTGTTATAATTTAAGAAGGAACGCGTTTCCAGAAGTGCAGAATTTGGAGGAAACAGTTGTATTGGAATTTCACCTGTATTCTCAAAGACTTCCTGAAGGTTTGTCTGTGCTTTGGATAACTTGCTCAGATTTTGATGAGCTCAGCAGCATGTTTGATATTTGTACTGCTCCTCTAAGGGCATACGTCTGTGTTGTGAATACTGTAAACAAAGCAGTTTGTTTTCACTGTCTTCTGCTAAGAATAGCCATGCTTATATACTGATGTGTTATTAGTATTGTTAAGAAACTGTAATAATATTGCTCAGTTGAATGTGGCGACCAGCCACGACAGTCTCTCTATATACTTTTTTTATGCAATTTTTTTCTACAGCAAGAACTTGTGCCTAATGTTCTACAAGGTTATTTATGTACTAGTTTTAACTTCTGCTTTTATAGACTTCAGGAAGGTATCATCTAGGTATTCTGAACATGTAAGCCATAGGATACCTACTTAACACAGATAAAAGTTGAAATATAATGTGTCTAATCTGCAGACATAAAAGAACTAGCTTTCAAAAAAGTGGATTTTAATCTAACCATTCTTTGTGACTAGTTTAATTTCATTTTATCTATTTATCAACATAAGTGAAAGGTATCTCCTCAAGAGAGTCGTTGTAAAGAAGTCTTACCACCTATATGACTAGAAGACCATATTTCTTTAAACTTGAAAACATACAGACATCAGTGACATACTACTAAATTGAGTATTGTAATTCCAATATAAAGGTAGTTTGCATTACTGAGAGGCCATGATAAAAATATTCTCTATTGTAAATCTAAAAAAAGATTTCAAAAAAAGACAAAACCAAACAATCCACACCAAACCCCTAGCAACTGGATCATGAATCTATTGGTCTTGTAAAGTAACAGAGGTATGTTTGGTTAAAGCCTGTGCATAGCACAGGAGGAGTATGATTCAGGTGATGTCACACAAGAATTCCAGATGCAATACAGCCGCCGATATGCATAGACTTACTGCAGCATTAGTAGGATAAAGATCTGAGCCATTCTGAAGTATTTGTCATATATCTCCTTATGTGATTATAATAATACTGTAATAATTACACTATTTTGTACTAATTGAAGTAAGCATGTCAGAAGATAGAGGACAATAAATAAGATAATGCAGGAGGTGTTATGCATACAGAAACTACGTTATATAAAGAATAGGCAGCAGATGACAATTTAAGCAGGTATTCTCAGGGAATTTATGTTACACAGATGAAATTAGGAATGTAGAATGCTATATAAATAGCAAAACTGGTGAATTTTATTTAAGCATATATTGCCCATTAATACAGGAATGAAGCCAGCATCATGTCTTAAAGCAGTGATTTTCAACCTGTGGACCCTTAGTCATCTGTGGACTACTTGTAGTGGGTTCATGAAGGAGTATTTTACTGTTGGCAGGCTTCCAGTCAGGATCAAGGAGTCTCAGACTCCACTTGTAAATTGTGAGGATCCACAGATCAGTAAAGATAAATCACCACAGTGTACATGGTCACTGTTCAGCTCTGACAATGGGAGATAGCAGAGCGTTGGTTTACTAGGCTAGTTCCAGCTGGTCAGATTCACTAGACAGGGTTTCTTAATGTTTTAAAAATATCAAAGATTCTTCTCTATCACTCAAACCAGAAGAAATCATGACAGTTTTTTCTCAATCTTGAATTACTGAAAGCATATCCACATTTCATCCCTCTAACTACATTAGACAAGTTAAACAACTCAGGGCCCTTGGGATAACAAATTCTTACCTTTATTCACCTTCTTGTGTGAAGTATATATGTATTAAACAGAGACTGTATGAGTCAGAGATTTAAACCACCTGTGTTTAGTTTTGTGCATATAATGTTCTTGTTCACATATTGAAATTGCTGGATCATATTTCACTTAGGTCAGTCACATTTCTCTCTCTAGTATCGATTGATAAAAAATATCCAGATGAATCAACACTATAAAACTAGAAATGTTTGCAATATATTTATTTTTATGTTGTTTTCCCATTTGTAATGAATTAGCAATGTATAAAGATAAGAGATTAAGAATTATGATTTATTTTCCAGTGGTCATTTCTAGCAGTAAGCTAGCTAATTTCTACTTATCAAAGCCTCAGAAGTGAAAATCAAACATTTGTGATGAGGTATTACCATACTAAAAAGAGCTATGCAGAGATTCAAGCAAATATTCAAGGGATAGGCACTTCAAAATGAAGTCAGAGAAACTGTGAACTTATTTACATTTAGTCAATCTCCATCATGTCTGTGATGAGGAATTACATTCATTTACTGCCTACTGTAGTCTCTCCCAACAAGTCTGTATCAACAAAGAAAGAATAAAACAGCAAAATATCATTTTCCAAAGAGGCTTTTTTCTTGCAAAATGCATCCATACTATGTTGACTCCAGGTATGGTGACAATGTGAGGTTTCGCGGACACAAGCAGTCCTTCCATATGTATCTCTTATACAGTGGTATCTGGGTTTACTGGCAATACTAGAATTCAGGTGATGTCTGACAATTCATAGCCCACACCCATGCTACAAGCACAAAACAGGTTTGTCTCCACAGACACTCCATTGTCTGGACTAGTAAGAATGATGCTTTTGCCATGACTGCAGAGAAATGAGCAAACCATTTGAGAAAAGCAGCAGTGCACAGCAGAGGCAACTGCCTGTGGCTTCTCACAAAATACATTTATGACAGCAGACAGCTACTGTGGAATAGTTGTGATGAACCAAAGGTCTCTGCTGCCTTACCCTGCACTGCCCGCAGCTAACAACCCTGCTCTGCCTTTTGTGGGGGCTATAACGTAACCATCTGTAATCAAGCAGACGTTATCAGCTCAGAGGAACAGACTTCTCCCAGTCTTAAACAAATATATGTAATCTATTTCAGTTATTGATTTCTGCTATTTGGTAGAGATGCATTTAAGTTTTAAATCCTCTGTGCTTCTTGCTGTCTTAATAAGCTGCTCCTGCCTCCTTCTTTCTGGGAGCTTTTGGGACATAGTCAATACCTATAAATTCTAAAAATGTGACAGGAAGTTTCATCTCATTAAAGTGATCCACAAGAGATTTCTTTATTCCCTCTTGTGATTTGTGTTCACAATTTCTGACCTTTAATATCACTGCTGTCTTACGAATATATTGTGTGCCCTGGGGAGCGTACTCAAGTATGTCATGGGACTTACTAGGGGATTTTTGCTTTATGTTATACATTTTTCTTGTCCACTGTAAGATGTTTATAGATCACTGCAATAGCCCAATAGTAGAATTGTTCTTCCAGAAGATTGGGTTCTGTGGAAATTATCTATATTGCTTTCAGATATTGTTTCTCTACCATATTTTTCACTGTACTTATGTAAATAATGCAATTTTTTATTCTTTAGGGGTACAAATCCTCAGTGAAGACCTATCTGTAGGAATATCACAGCCGTCAGGGCTTTTTTTCCTACTGATCTTATCATACCTGTGGTTCTAACTGTCTCATGTTGGTAAGGTATCTGGAAACTGGGTTATGAGTCATCCTTTTTTTTCTGTCTTAGAGCATCTTTAAGGGGCTTAAAGGAGGGTCAGAAAGTAAAAATACAAGTGAATGAACGGCTACCTAGCTTCCTAACCCTACAATACTTCAGAGTCCACATAGTTCAAAGTGTTGACGGATTGTGGGCATGAGATGACAGTAGATTCCTGGGACATCACCATTGCTCCTTTGCAAGCCAGCATTGCTGGCTTCAGCAGTCTGTCCTGTATCTCCTGAAGTTAGATATTCACATTAACCAGTCAGCCTCATGTTAGCACAGCCTCCTTCTGCTCAAGGATGCAGCCCTGGCATAACAAATTGCACTTGAACAGCTTGAGAGCTGCAGGTGGCTAAAAAGCCCCAGAACAACCACCCACCATCTAACAAAACCCAGAAGTTTCCAAATTTGCTGTTAAGTCCTTGCAGCTAGTAAGTACAAACATTTATCATTTTCTCCAGCTGAAGAAATTAGGCTGCTGCCTTCTCAACCTAGAAATGTGAGGAGGGCAACTCGTAGGAGGAAATCACACTGAAAGGAGTCTCACAAAGACAGATGGGGCCAGAAAGAAGCTGTGCTCAAAGAAATAGCAGTTTATACTGTTCTCCGTTCTCTGTGTTGCTAAAATTTAATTTTACAAACAGAAACGGCTGATCAGGATTCTGATCCTCATCAGAAATTTGCTGAAACCATCAATGACTTTACTGAAATTGCTCATTTTTGACTGACACTGCACTCATGCATAAAAATGCTCTATCAACTTTGGGTTTAAATATATGCATAACTGGCTCCATATTATGATGAGAATGATCAAGTTCTCAGAGCAAAAATCAGGATGCTATATAAAGAGAAATGCCATTGGAATTACATGTTTTATGTATTTATGAAACTTTTCCATTAAGAAAAGTAGTCAAACACGAAGCAGTCTTAGTCTGCTTTCATAGTGCTTTCACTTTTCCATAGGATTCACACAGCACAAGAGTATGCATAAAAGTACTTCATATCTAAATGAAATACAAAAGTGATATGAATGCCTTTTTTTGGTATCAGTATGTTAAAAGGATTGCTCTGCCCCTTTAGGAGCCTGATGTGATGCAAGCAGCACTGGTCAGCCAGTGCTAGAAAAAGACATTTTACTCCAGGTGACATACAGTAGAGATGTCTCAGTTAAAAAAGTAGTCTTTAAAGCCTTTACATATTGTACCAATCACAGAATCTAAATGAAGAAGTTGTTTCAAAACAGTCAATTAATGGTAAATGTTAATACTGACACAAAAGAGAGAAACAAAGGGTTAAATGCCAACCTAATTCTTGAGTTGTGATCTAGAAACTACTGAAGTCAGGTAACCAGTAATGACAGAGTAGGAAATAAAAGCTCCCCAAAATAATAAGCCAGTATCATGTTATATGATTTTCAGCAGTTTAATAATGAAAGATGAGTAGCCACAAGAAACTTGGAAATACATCAGGCTGATGGTGCCTTGGAAATGTATCAGGTGGCCATGGGTACCTACCTGTGTAGTGCACCAGTTTGTGAAAGAAGGATCTGATCCTTTCTGTTGCTAATGTTTAATTGCAACAGGGATCCAGGTTTATGCTGGGGAACATCCGTTGAATCCACTGGTGTTCCGCAGCAAAATGCAGACCTGCCTGTGGTGGTGCATGAGGCAGTGACTCCCTGAATGAGCCTCTTTGAGTCCATGGGAGCTGACTTCATAGGGTCACTGTTTTGTTCAGCAAGTGAATTTGGGTCTATTCCCTTCCTGCTTTCCTGTGCTCAGGGAGTAATTTTTCTGTGCAAATAATGGAGGAGAGATTCACCCAAAACCTTCCCTGGGTATTAAACATGTTTAGTCATGTTAACCTGTCTCTTTCTGCTTGTTTCTGGGATGGCACTGGTCAACCACAAAACCTGTGCTCAGTTAGGGTCAATGGTTAGTTGCCATTAAATTTATCCAGATGACATTGGGTCAAAATTCTTGTTGAAATTTCTGAATACAACTAAATAAAATTTCTTTATGCCAGAACAACCTTCTAACTAATACCAATTTAGTATGAAGTCCTTAAAAAATGCTGTGTGCCAAAGAAATGATGACTATGCCTAATTGTGCCAACACTATGTGGAGCTCACTTACATTTTGAAGCTAGAGAAGTCATATCAGATTTGCATTAATGTTTTCCGGGAAAACATTTTCTCAAACTGGTGCACAGCTGAACAACCAGAGTTTGTGTAATTCTCCTGTTGAATGTTTCACAATGTAATTTTTTGGTCCTCTAAACATGAGATTCCAACTAAAGTAACAGTGCATGTAATGTTGGCAATAGAAGCAGGTAATGTGAAATTCATACCTCACAGCCGCTTTCCTATGCCACTCAGGTTGTGCCAAAATGCTACGCTCTTGCTTGAAGCTAAGTGAGTATCAGATGCCTTTTATTTCCCTGACATGTGTGCTGCATACCACAATGTGTTCCAAGCCTTATTTGCATTTGAAGAAGAATCAGTCTTTTGTGTGCTTTTATTACAATCATTGCTGTTGTAAGGATATTCCTTGCCTAGCAGGTATAGATTGCCTAATTGGTCTTGTCCATTCACCTCTTCTTTCCTGCATTATTGTTCTATCTGTAAAACTTGTGCTTCCCTGATTTCCTTCCTAGAGTCCTAAACATGTGGCATAAACATAAGAAAATGTAAGATAAAAAGAAGGCCACATTTTTTTCTTTGCTGCATTTCTTGCTTCTTCTACTGGGGGCTGGCTATTCTGCGAAATCTCAGGACACCTAGGGAGAAGAAAACCTGAGCATCAGAGTTTGGCCTGCAAATCATCCTTGGTGGGTTACTTAAAAGAGCTTTCCTCATAATGAAGCAACAATCAAATGGTAGGGGAATAATCTGATATTTTTATTATTTTTTAAATTGTGCTGTTACTGCAGAGCCCTACATAGTTGAAACAATAAACCCTGTAAAAGTCATATGGCAAGAAGATTCACATTTCCAAGACAGCAGTTCTGAGGGTGAGCAGTTCAAGTTTGAAATCCTCAGGACAGTGAGAAGAGCGTGCAGCAAGCTCACTGCCCTGGACTTCAGGAGAGCAGAGTTTGGCCTCTTCAGGAACCTGCTTAGTAAGGTTCTATGGGGTATAGCCCTAGAGGGCAGGGGGGCCCAAGACTGTTGGTTGATATTCAAGGATCACCTACTACAAGCTCAGCAGTGTTGCATCCCAACTAGAAGGAAGTGCAGCAGGAGGGCCAGGAGACCTCCTTGAATGGATAAGTTGCTGCTGAGGAAACTTCGAAGGGAAAAAAGAGACTTATAAAAGGTGGAAGCAAGGACAGGCGGCCTGGGAAGAAGACAGGGATGTTGTCCGGGAAGCTAGGGACCAGATTAGGAAAGCTAAGGCCCAGTTAGAATTAAACTTGGCTAGAGATGTTAAGGATAACAAGAAGGGATTCTATAGGTACACTGAGAATAAGAGACAGAATAGGGACAATGTGGGCTCTCTCCAGCAGCTATCAGGAGAACTGGCTACCCTGGATTTGGAGAAGGTTGAGGTTCTTAATGACTCCTTTGCTTCCGTCTTCACTGGCAAATGCTCTGACCACACCACCCAAGTCGTAGAAGGCAGACACAGGGACTGTGAGAATGAAGACCCTAGGCCCACTGTAGGAGAGGATGTGGTTCAAGACCATCTTAAGAACCCGAACGTACACAAGTCCATGGGATCTGATGAAATCCACCTGCGGGTCCAGAAGGAGCTGGGAAATGAAGTTACTAAGCCACTGTTCATTGTATTTGAAAAATCATGGCAGTCAGGTGAAGTTCCTGATGACTAGAAAAAAGGTAATATAGCCCCCATTTTCAAGAAAGGGAAAATGGATGACCCAGGGAGCTACAGACCAGTCAGTCTCACCTCTGTGCCTGGCAAAATCTTGGAAGAGATTCTCCTGGAAGGCATGCTAAGGCAAATGAAAAACAACTAGGTGCTTGGTGACAGCCAGCATGGCGTCACTAAGGGGAAATCATGCCTGACCACTTTGGTGGCCTTCTATGATGGGGCTACGGAACTGATGGACAGGGTTAGAGCAGCTGATGTCATCTACCTGGACTTGTGCAAACTGTTCAACACTGTCCCGCATGACATCCTTGTCTCTAAATTGGAGAGACATCAATTTGATAGGTGGATCACTCGGTGGATAAAGAACTGACTGGATGGCCGCACACAAAGAGTTGTGGTCAATGGTTCAATGTCCAGCTGGAGACCAGTAATGAATGGTGTCCCTCACGGATCCATGTTGGGACCAGTCTTGTTCAACATTTTTGTCAGTGACATGGACAGTGGGATTCAGTGCACCCTCAGCAAGTTTGCCAACGATACCAAGCTGTGTGGTTTGGTTGATATGCTGGAGGGAAGGAATGCCATCCAGAGGGACCTTGACACGCTTGTGAGGTG
>JANHGB010008647.1:0-26880 GCA_026283785.1 Coracopsis vasa
TTCCTCCGTGGCACCACCCGTATCTCAGGGGTACTTCTGGCTTGTTATCCTAGCTTCCAGGTTGTGCTACGTTTTGTAATGCAAAGCCCTGGAGTCGAGCAGACCTAACGCGAGGAGCCTCCTCTGCAAGTTCTGGTTTGCCATTTCTCTGGGAGCATCGTGGCCAAGAGGTGACAGGCACCTTGTGGTGTCTGTAGCCCAGGAGCTACATAGGCAGAATTCTTTTCCACAATTTATGTGCTGAAAGCTAGGATATTTTCTCAAGACTGGTGACAGACGTGACTTTGAATTCCTTTGGAGGAAGGAGAGGAAGGAATTTAGATCTTCTCTCTTTATGTAAAATACAAAAGGCATTGCTACATTTGCACTCTGTGGACAGTGGTGGCTGTAGTTGTGTTTTGTGATGGGCCTGTCAATATGTGATAGCTGTGATGTGAGAAAGCATTGTGGACTGAGCCATTTGAAGGTTTTGGAGGAAATTCAAGAACTTGAAGCTCAGCTCAGTTCAGCCATGGATTAAGTGGCAACTTCAAAGCAGAAATTAAGGGCAGAGCACCTCCCATGTGTAGGCAGCGGCTGAGTGTTGGTTGTTTGGTTTTAGATCGCAGTCTTAAAACAGTCACTTTACTGTTTTACGATTGCAATTTAGGCGATTAAATTTATTCCAAGTCTCACTTTAGGAGACAGACCTTTATTGGATTTCACCCTGGCTGGCCACTTAGGAAACCCTTTGCCTTTGATCCTGGTGATTGATGCACCATAACTAAGATTCTGCAGATTGTGCTTAGTCTGTATAAAAGAACATTCAACGACAAAGAAGTTTGAATTTCAGTCCTTGCCATATGGAAGACATACGTGGCTCATCTCAGTTTAGCTGGATCTCAAGGTGTAGCTGATCAGATAACTCACTGATTACTCTAGACTGGGTGACAGTGAAAGGGTGGCTGTGGGGGTCACTGTGATGATCATTTCCAGTTTGGTCAGAAAAGCTGGACATAGGAGGACTGGTTTTGGCTCTGCAGGCTCAAGCTTAAGGCTCAGTCCTGGAATCTGAGCTGAGTCTGGTAAAGCAGTGGCTGGCTGGGAAGTACTTTGTTATTTCTAACTGCCAAGGAAACTGTAGTTTTTGCTTTGTGGACTCAGCCCTCACCCTAGTGTCCGGTACACCCCAGGGAGTGCTGTGCTGTTACTTCCCAACCGCACCAGCTGCAGAACCCAGACACTCACTCACTTGGTGGCACTTTCTGTTCCATTTGGTTGCTTATCAATTCTTGGTCCAGATCTTCACTTTCCAGTTTGATGGATTTACGTTTGTTGCCTGACTACCCTCTTATTTGTATTTCCATTCTTCAGATCAAAAAAACCTCAAGCAAATCCCCCACATAGTTCATGCGGGGGATGAGTCAGAGTGAATCACTTTTTTAAGGGCTGCTATCTCCAGATGATCAATTTCCAGTCATTCACATTTCTCTCATGGTCCCTTTTTCTTTTGTGCGTGTAAGCACTATTTTGCACGATAGTGGTTTTCCAATTCACAAGTTCATACTTCAGATACTGGATGTAGAAGAATAAATTTTATCAGAAATTGCATGTTTGCAATTGCTGCAGAGCAATGGAAGAGTATTTCTTAGGTAAATTGAAGTAAATATGCAGGTGGATAATATGTCGATTGAAAAACATCTGTAGAATTTTCAAAGTGTTAAGAACTTGAAAGGAATAATTTGTATTAGTTTAAGCTTTTGTGTTTGTTTTCCTGATTATTTATTTCTGTTTGCAAAAATTCGATGTTGAGGTCTGGGACATCTGTGAGTCCTCTAGAGGGCAAAATAGATTTAACTTCAGCTCTCTGAGGAAACAAAGGACTAACACTGCAAATAAGCTTTTTTCCTTCCTCAGCAGTGGATAATTTAAAACATCCTTTTTCTTTGTGGCTCTTGAGCTTTGATTCTTAAGTGTACTTAAGTGCCTAATTAGGTATCTGAATTCCTGTGTGGCCCTAAGCCTTAGGGT
Organism: Coracopsis vasa; assembly: GCA_026283785.1. Classification (NCBI taxonomy): domain Eukaryota; kingdom Metazoa; phylum Chordata; class Aves; order Psittaciformes; family Psittacidae; genus Coracopsis; species Coracopsis vasa. The sequence continues at coordinate 2,011 of JANHGB010008647.1, forward strand.
TTAACTGACTTTGTGACACTCTGTGACTCTCGCCTTGCAGGTGTGGGTATGGCGATGAGGAAAATGGGAAGCATGGCCAAACCAGATGTTTACATTATTAAGGATGGGGACACAATCACTGTAAAAACAGAAAGTACCTTCAAAACTTCACAGTTCAGCTTCAAGCTTGGTGAGAAATTCGAGGAAAACACATTAGATGGCAGGAAAACTCAGGTCAGTATACTAGACTTTCTATCGAAAACCACAATTCTTTGGGTGTTCTACAGATGGAGATGCTATTTAACAGTTAGTTTTGACATCCACACTAGCAATGCTTCATTTGGTGAACAGCTGGCTCTGTAATTGTCATTGAAATAAATTATTTTTGTGTGTGTGTATGTATACATTAAGCAACTTCCAAAGAGGGAAAATGCTGAAACCAATAATGTCTTGTGTATTTTGTTGTCTTCAATCTGTAGCAGAAGTATTGTGTTAGTAAAACTAACAGACGTCTAAATCCCTGTTAAAGCCAAATGCCATTTCATCTGAAGCCTATGGAAAAATCCCATTGAAGCTTAATCAGAGGCAATTCAGGCCCTAGGTTAACCTTTCAGCTCTGTCTCATATTTGCATCACAAGAAAGCCTGGCACAGTGTGCAGTGGGATAACAGACACACCAGGCACACATGTGAATCACAGCCCCTAATCTCCAGTTTTAGAAGGCAAAGAGCTTCTTCCTGCACCAAGTAGGCAGAATATTCATCCAAAAGGAGGGTAAATGCAAAGAAGCCCTCAAATCCGTCTCTCTCATTTACTTTTGTAAGTGCTCTCTGCGTACCACCCCCCTCCCTCCAGCCACACACTGGCAATTCATCTATTAGAGCAAGATCAGATAAACCTTACACAAAAGCTGAAAGCACATGTACAAAGAGATGAACAGAGAACATAGTCTGCTCCTGTTAATTGGAATTGTGCATGCTGTCAAAAGGTCTGTCTGATGCAGGAATGTGTCAGAGCAGTGAGTGAACAAGCAGTGAGCTACTGGAAAAAGAGGATCAATAAAGACCATATCCTGGCTTTGTAGATGTAAATGGCAAAGTTACTATTGAGTGAGCTGGGGTGGGATTTCTTCCTTTGGAATAAGGTGTTGGAAAGCCTCAATCTCCATCTAATGTCATGCATAAGGTATTGATGTTTGTGTTCTTTTTTTAGACCCTTGTCAGCTTAAAAGATGATGGGTCAATGATTCAGGAGCAGGAATGGGATGGCAAGAAGACCATAATAACACGGAAATTAGTGGATGGACAATTGGTGGTGGTGAGTTCAGTCCCGCTTTCTGATCCTGAAGTGCTCTGGCCAGTGGCCTAAAAGTGACTCTAAAAGATCTTTTTCCTTCTAGTCTCTACTGAACCAAATTAATAAATCCATCTCTTTATCTTCTAGGAATGTGATATGAATGGTGTGAAGTGTGTTAGAGTCTACCAGAAAGCATGAGAACATCTTCATGTTCATGAGAACTTGCTACAAACAACTCAGTTCAGTGGACAGTGTTCCTTTACAGTCCGTATTTTCCTTCTCCCTGTTTTCTAGTATTTCAGTGGACTGAGTACTGAGTGCAATCCTTTTTAAAAGCCGTGGTGTGACTATTATGTAACTATTCTGAACTTGCGAGGCTATTAAATAAAATTATCAAATGTATGAAGTGGAAATGTTGTTACTATAGTGGAATTTTAAAGTGTGGGTTTGTCAAAACTCAGTTTGGTTTTAGGCTCTACAACAAACTGACTTCAGTTCAAGATAATGCTATATATGGCAACCAACAGTTAAAAGCAAGCTGTATTTTGACCAGTAGCCTTAATTACTAAACTAGTAAAATCTGAAACAGAAAAAAAGCATTCAGAGTTTAAGCTCTAGATTTGTTTCTAATTTCCATGTTAAAAAGTAAATAGAATTGGGTGGGTATAAATAAGAGAGATGAGCTTTGGTGTGTAAGCAGAGGAATGTATTTTCAGGGATTAGTTTGGTTTTTCATGTTTCAAGTCCACAAATTTCTTATGTGAAAAAATATATACTGCCAATGGACGTGATAAACTTAAGCAAACACATACATGGTTTACTGAAAGGAAGCCTTATTTTGAGAAGACTCTTTGTTTTCCTAGCAAGATTCTTATTTCCACTCTAGTAACATTCTAAGAATTCTTAGCTGAAATCTACTGAAATACTGCCTAAAACTTAAAGCCTCATTTTATTTTTATTCTATTTTTTTTTAAACTGGCTTGAAACACCTAGCAATGGAGTTTATATGCTTTGAAGTGCCATAATAAATGATCAGAAATATCAGTGTCTTGAGTATTACATTTATACTGGTTGGGAAATGGAGCCTGTGAGGGTAGTATTCTGCCAAAGAGATGTCAGATCAGACAGAATTAAAAAGGTTTAGGTGAATTTCTGTCACAGCAGATAGACATGTCCTAAAAGTGAAACTATTTGGTGACAGGTATGGGGAGTTTTCTATCCGATTCAGAAGCCTGGGGAGCCATGCAATCGCACACTTCTAGTTTGCAGCATCAGTCATTGCAGCATCCATTGCTACTTCAACCCTACTACTATTTTAGTTGCTCACTGCATGTATCATATTACTCAGCTTACCTGAATAGCAGAAAAGTCTGCTCTTTTATGTTCATGGGAAATTATTTTCCCCATAATTTTGGACCATTTATCCTGTTCATAATTTCCTGACTATTTATGAATGATCCCCTTTACCTATGTCATCTGAAAGAATTTGTAGATGGAGTGTATTTCTTGCTTTCTTTTATTTTTTCCATGATCCACATAAGAGTAGGTATTTTTCCTGCTCCGCTATTGTCTCCTTTTCTGGTTAGGCAATGTTCGTATCACCTTCATTTATTATTCTTCCTGGCCTTAATGTGAACCCTGAAGATCTATGCTGTATTCTTATATAGTACATTAGAAACAGATTTTTTCATTATTAGGGGAAGGAATCTTCCCAAAGAAACAGAAAACATACTGATCTGATGAGGAACCTGTTAGGTTTATAATCAGAAATACACTAAATAGTAGTAGGAGAATGGGTGCAGCAATCCATGGTGTGGTATGAAAATCCTGCCTCCCTTCCAAAAGAGTGGTCTATCACTTACCTCTGCTTGTTTACTTTTCTGATACTGGGTACTGTTAATTGTTTATATTTCATTTGAATGGAAAAAGCTTCCAATGTCTTTTATAGGACATCCGTTTTCATTACAATGAGATCACTTCTTGTAAAACAAAAGGTAGAAGAGTATCTTTTTAGAGCAATTTCCTTTGGAAACGAGCCTTATAAATTCTGTGTTTGTGTGCGTGTGCTCTCTAATTTCAGCTGCGTGTGAAGTAGAGGCTAGAGGTCCCAGAGATAATTGTTCTTCCACAAATGTCATGAAAATAAGTGGCCTGATGAAGGAGATAGATAGACCATTAAAGTGCCTTAATGATGGAAAAACTGCACATGGAAGTAACATTGTTTAACATTAAATGGAAGAAAAACATTATAAACCCTCTTGGCACACATAAGAAGTTATCTTAAACACAGAGGTTGACCAATGGTAAAACACAAATCAACAGGAAACTGGAATTCTTTAGAGTTAATTCTCCAGAACTACTTAGGCTCACATATTTACTTGCTTTATTTTGATGTTAGCTTCAGCCTATGTTGCTGGTAACTTCAATGTATGTGTACTGTGATGCAGAACTACCATATGTACGACTTGTTAGTGTTAGATTAGACCGTACACTTAAAATGACAATTGTTCTGTAGTACTGCAAGCTAAGATTTATAATACTCAAGACTCAAAAATATAGCCCATTTCCAAATTCCTTCTATCTGTTATTATACAAGCCAAAATTTTTACTCTTCGTGAAGTGTGCGTACACAGTGTTCTCATCAGTGTAAAATAACCCATTGCCCTGAGAATAACTGTAGTTCACCAGGACGCATAAGATTATGGAAAATCAGACTTTTGAGAACAACTGAAAAAGAAGAAATTATGCGTTATCCAGCCAGGACTGCTTTATGATGCTACAGAATTGTGAAATAGGGAGAGGAGCTTTGTTGTGACATTTTAGTGCATGTTTTTGAAAATATTTTGGAGGGCTAAAAGTAACATGTTCATCAAGCTAAAGCTGCAAGTAAAACTTGCTCGAAGAGAAGCAGTTTCCATATCCACTCCAACACATGCTCATTTAAAGTTGTGAGCACTGCACAATATACATCTTATTATATCCCACTGTCCTCTCAAAGTGGTGTAGTTCTGCTGTTGCCATAGAAGGGGTTTTGTTGTTTTCTGGGGGTTTTGGGAGGTGGGGATGTTTGAGGGGGTGGGAGGGGTTTTTTGGTGGTGAAGTTTTTTTTCTGTAAAGGAATAGAAAATCAAGCTGTTTAGCAATTTAGATCTGATATTCCACCACATGAGGGAAATCTCTTGTCTGAGCTTTCCAAGAACAGTAATAAAAAGGTACTGTGCTTTGGGAAAAGTGTGCTGGCTCTATACAATGCTCAGACTATCAAAGATTTTCCTGTTATGGTTTGGTTATATGATTTATTTCAAATTTGTTATCCTACTCTGCCTGCACTCTCTGCAGTTAATACTGACCTTTCCTCTTCCTCTCCCCCCGCTACATCACATGTGCTCTTCAGATCAAAGATTTTTAAAAAGCAAAGACAGTGATGGGAAATCTCTCAGTTTTCTGAGGTTATTGTCCCACTGTTAGCTGTCAGCTGTCCTATAAAAAGGCAGCAATTATTTCTTCATATGAGAAGGTCAAGTATAGTTTTGCTCTGCCAATGGCTACTTGGGCAATATTACCTCAAACATCAAAAAAGAAAATGAATAATTGAATAGGTTAAATCCTAAAAATCCAGGATTGTTGATTCTAGCGAGTGTAAAGAGTAAGCAACCTTTATCTACTTCTATATAACATTGTGTCCAATACATTCTTTTGTTCATAAAGCAGTCCATTCAAAGTAACTCTTATTAAAGTCAGATGCTGAAAAAAAGTGCCCTGTAAGTATTTTTTCAGGCCCCCACAGAGCTTCCCTTGATCCCTGACTAGGACCCCAGGGGCCCCACTTCAGCTCAGCCTGGGGTGTCAGTCCATGCTTGAGCTAGTTGTCAGAGAGTCAGTCTGCAGTTCAAATACCTGCAGATTTTACTCAAAAATGCATGCATTAAACTAATTTCTAAGAAGGAATTGCCATATGAAGGGCTGGTATTCTACTTAAAATTGTTTTATAAAAATAAAAGCAGTAATGCAGGCCAGCTCCAATCAGACCTTTGATGGTGACTCCTTCCCTGTCTGAGAATGTGCAATGAATGGATTAGAAACCCTTTGCACTACGTTGATTATTTGTGCTTGTAGGGGAAAAAAATCCCACACAGTGTGATAGTGGGTGGGAGCAAGTTAACATATATTAATTACACTTTGATGCCTCATTTCAGTCCCATTGTTTAACCCTGGGAGGATTTAGCACTATTTTCATAGGTTTTGGACACAATCCAGCATCTGTGTAAACACATTTTTGTTCCATGGTTCTCCTTCCAGCTTTGGCTTTTCAGTTCTTGTACATCAAATTAAGTTTTTTTGGACACTTCCTAGAATGATTTTACTTCATGCTATTATTTCAGAGGAAAGAGAATTAGAGACGCCACTCCCATTTTCCTTTCCAGCAAAAATGTTTTCAAAATCTACTCCCTCTACCAGGTGGTCTTATTTACATTCTGGAGCTATTAAGAGGCAAAGTCCATTATAGTTGCAGAAGATATGTAAAGTTTCAGTGATGAGTGCATTATAGAATCAGTTCCTGCAAAAATCTATTGAATCCCAAATATTATTGTTGAGACTACAATAAATAACACTTTTGTCATTAATCACAGATGTACACTCTGAAAGGGTCATCAGAAGACAAATATCCCACTCTGAGGGCCATACATACCACTGGTTCCATTGGGAATTCTTGCTTGAAAGCATGAGAGTACCTTCAGAAAAGGTATCAGCTAAGGGTGCAGCTCAGCTCATTGTGCATTTTCCAATAGAAAATCATCGTGCAAGTCCATTGTGCAAGTGTCCAATAGAAAATCGAGGGACTGAGTGCACTTTTCAGGCTGGGCTGGTGGTGCACCCTGTCACACACCCCAGGGGCATTCTTGCTCTGTGATTTGATGTCTTCTGGGGCCATGTGGTACAGTCCTGTGTGGTGAACAGCAAATTGGAAATCAAAGAACAAGGTAGCCTGCAGCTCTTGACCTCAACAGCAACCTTGAACTGGAAACAGAGAGTCCATGACAGGGAAATTCTGGAAAATCCTGAAGTACAAGGGCTCTTTGGGTACGTGGAAAATTGAGCTGAAGGCAACTCAAACTCACTTCTTGCTCTAGAAATTATGGCCAGGTCTTGCTATGGCTTTGCAGTTTAATTCTATAAGTAGCCCAATGAAGCAGAGGAGTAGGAATTATTTCTATTTTGATGCAGAGTGTAATCAAAGCAAAATATCATTAATGTTTTCCCTTTCCAAAATGTCTAAATCAGTAACTGATACTGGGATTTGCTCCGAGTGCTTTCTACTGTCTCATCTCCATTTATTTTCCTAAACCACGCTGCTTTGTACAGATTTAATTGCATACAAATAAAGTTCAGAAAATGAGATGTTTTTATTCTTCTACATTTATATTTTTCTCTTGGTGAGATGCAGAATGAAAATCCAAGCTGCATATCTTTACTAGGGTATTGTTTAAATAGTCTCTTGGATTCAGATCTGGGCATCCAGCTGGTGTGATTACTAGAATAGGCATTAAGAAGGATAAGAATAAATGTCGAGAAAACCGACTGCACAGCTTTTCCCTCTAAGTACATGCCATGTTATCCATGGCTGCCACCTTGAAAGTCCTTTCAGTCAAGTATTGAAATGGTTTTAAGCAGACTTTTCTCCAGTATTTAGTCGGTATAGTCCTGACCTAGGAAAGTAGGTAGATAGATATGTGTTTTCCCAAAAAGCAATTTTCTGCTGCATTGAGTTTTTAAGGTATTGCCAGTGTTATTATTTTCTGAATGTGATGTATGATAATCAAATTAAGTAAACAATTTAATCTGAAAAAATATGGTTCATTTATTAATCTGTCAGATAGAACTCTACAGACCTGGAAAAAGTTTGATCATATCTGCATGGAACTGTAACTCTAGTTTCAAGTTAGAACTTGAAAATCTGTAGCTCAATTCTCTCTGGGTTCTGTCTTGTTTCTATCTTAATTTACAGGGTTCTGAGGTTTTCCCTCATAATTTAGATTTTTCCCCCAGTATGTTACTCACATCTGTCATAGATACATTGCTTTGGGAAGTTACTCAATGATATCCTTCCCTTGTGGGCAATGTTTAAGACAGTCCATAGAAGTTTCTTGACATGTTCAAAATAATAAGTCTGAAAAGAATCCAGAGGTTTTTCCCTGTTAAAGAAAACACAAATTTGAAACATTACCTATCCTTGGAAAATAAAGCGTACCAAACCCTATGGAATATTTAAAAAATCTTAGATAAAGCTCTGCGAAATCAAATGATCAGCCATAGCTCTAGTTCATGTAGATAGTGACTGACTTGGAACTGCCTGGATATTTGTGGGTAAAAGCACGGTTTGTGTGAGACATTGTCCAGACGTCTACTGTAATTTCCCCTTTTCCCAGCTGATAACTCTTTTTGTCAATTGTCTCTTTGTTTCACTGTGATCAACTATTTTCTTAAAGATAAAATGCAATTTTTTGCTCCATTTAGTGAGATTTCTCTGTTTGCTGTTGTACTCACGGATTTAAATTTTGGGGGACACTTGGCACTTCTCCATAATTTTTTCTATAGATTTTACTAGAGAGAGAACTGCTGCTTTGAGGCTGAAGCATACTGAGCTGGAGTTCTCAGCTAGATTCTTGCTAAGATCAAGAGCTAAGCACATTTACTATAGAGGCACTGATGACATTTTATGAAGTGACAGCCTTGCATTACTTCAGTAAGATTGGATTAGGCTTTAGTAACTGAAAGCTAATATTAGAGTTCAAGAATGAATGATTAATTTTGAGACACATTGCTGACTCTCTAAAATGAGATTATAAAATCTTCCTCCTTGATGTTTCTAATACTTAACGATGATAATAGAGTTCACTGGGAGCACAATATGAGCAGCAAGTAAAGTTTGATAGATTCATATATTCACTTATTATGAAAAGTTGATGAGGCTAATACAACAGAAAGAAGGGATCACTGTTGCTGATACGGTTTTATTATGATCTCACTGTCTTATTCTTGGAATAAAACCTAAGAGTAATGTGTAGAATTGAGTGGGCAATGAAATATATTGTATTGTCTTGGTGGTGTTCTTATTTAATTATACTACCATAGCAAAAACATTTCCCTAACATGGTTTATTTGCCTTGAATAGCAACAACAGATTTTAGTAGGAAAAATAATCAGTTGCATCTTACAATAACATTTCACTGTTAACTTCAGTAATGTTATGATGATATAAAATCAAATAAAATATCATTTAGGATCCAATGTTTGTTGCTTTTTTTGTTTAGTTTAATGCTTATTGGGACATCTTTTGAAGAAAACACCAATAAAACATGTTGTACAATATTGTCAGTCATGCCTATACAGTTATTTCATATTACCAAAAAGGAGTCTGTAATTAATTTTTGACTACCATACACAATAGGGTGTTGTCCTTGCAAGTCTTTAAATTAATTTCACGTAGTAAAATGCTAGCTACTTACTAAGCAGAGCAACTTTCTTTACTTATGATGTTGCATATAGTTACATCAGGGAGAAAAAGGAAAATCTGCAAGTCCAGTGGATCCAACACAAATCTGGAAAAGCCAGATTAATTTTTTTAATACTTCTCACATTACCAGAAATATTATGAATTATTTTATATGACATAATGCTCAGGACTTCACCTGTTCCTTTTGAAAAATGCCTTGGATGTAATTTGATGTAATTTTGGATGAAATAAATTTGAGAAGAATAGGTTACATGAAAAAAAGCATGATTTTATGCTTTATGATTTTTAACACAATTGCTTTTAATGCCTAAGCCAGGAAGAACCACTGCAGGTTTTCTTATGTGTTTTCCATTTAACAGGTGCATTTCATGGGCACACTTCCTGTAGGCAGAGTAGCATAACCTTTATTTTTAGGACTTTGCCTTTCTACCAAATAAAACTTGTACCCCTTGAGAGCTCTGATATACCTTAGAAGTTATTGTCTCATCTAATGACCAGTGTCTGATCAGGCCAACCAAACAGTTGGCCGAAGTAGAGTAGGAAGGATGTTTTGCTGGTTGTTTAACTCCTTCTATCCCAAAGCCAAATCAATGATGTCTGTGTTGTCCCTGAGAAATAGCAGTCAAGCTATTATTAAAATATTTTGTTACTTGATATTCCATATTCTTCCTTAGCAGTATTTTTCAAAGGTTGAATAAAAATGATAGGTCCCTTCCTTTGTTGCAAAGTTTGTCCCTGCCCTCTATCTCATAAGTTGATGTGGGTGCTGACATCCCAATTAAGGTATTTTTCTTGTTATCGTTCTTCACAAATGGACAATTGCTTTCTTGGCAACTTCATTTCTTAAGAGTATTTCACTCCCTGGCTTTGCTTTCACTTTTCCTACAGGCTCTGTGTGTGCATGCAAGGTAGTTCCTTCTGGTGTTCTGCTATCTGCATTGTTAACAATGAGCAGAGACTAATAAGGTCTTACTATCAAACTGATTGTTTCTCCAGGTTCTGTTTACTCTGGTTTTGTACAAGGCAGGGTCTAGTCGGACTTGGGATATATCATGGCAGCACGCTGAGGCTGCCCTGGTCACTGGTGGTGCCGTGCCCTGCAAAGTAACTCTGCTTCTCTGCTGACCCAACAGGTCATAATTTCTTGGCTTCCCTGCAAGCCTGAGGGTTCACATGGGAAAATGGAAGTATGGTACTGAGTGGAATGAATCAATCCAGTTTCCATTTTTAACTGAAGTTATGCTGCTTAGGGTTGGGATGAAAAAACAGATTATTCTTTAGCAAATCATGAATAGTTTTACTCTCACCATCTGATGTATTACTTTTTCCGTATAAGAATAATTTACTTCTATCTCTGATGGCTTACAGCTTACACCTTGGTTACTAGGTGCTTTCTTCCTGCCATTGTAGTAGCAGCACTCTCACAACATACATGTATTTCTCTTATAATGATCTACAAAGGGACACCTAACAATGGTTTGTAGACAGGCAACTATAACTAAGCAGTCCAAGCAAAATGACCATTTGCAAAGTTTGAGAGCAGCTTTGCAAGTGACATAGGATCTGTTGTTCACATACTTCTTTTTCGACACTTGAATCATGCAGTCACTGTGATTTGAGCTTTATCACTTCATTGGACAAACCTAGCAATACTGTCTGACAGGAGTTATAATAACTGTGGCACCCTGTGGGGTCAGACTCATCTCACCTAACCTAACTGCATCCAGCTGAGGTGCTTGGTTCCTGCCAAGGCAGTGAAGAACGGCAGACTTGACCTGAAAATGCCAGGTAGCAGTTTGAGGAGTAAACTGCCAAGTCCACTGCAAACATACTTTGTTGTCTTCAAGAGACATACAGTGGTGAGCTAGAAGCTGTGAGACGGTAGGATGTATGTAGCACACCCATCACCTAACAAATCTCACAGGAGCTGTGTGAATCACACCACGTACTCCAGTTCATGAGTCACACTAAGTATATACAAGCCATGCATGTGTATATGGCTGTAACTGCATGCTTACAAGCTGTGTTTTAATAGATCTGTTCTCTACCTGTGCAAAATTGTGTAGTTATGAAGTTGTTTTTGTTTTATGCTATCCCAGTTGATGATCTTCAGATGGGTATTTTGTGTTAACAGACAACTGCACAGAAATAGGCACTGATTAATTGTGAATGCCTGTCTCTGAGAGAGCTTTGCATTACTTTCCATTCCGTTGTTTTGATTTCTTTTAGAGACTGCCATTGGAAGTTGTTATCTCTACCATCAAAACCAGTTTTCTCTCAAGACCCTCCAACATAGGAGGTTCTTGAGAGTTTTAGAAACTTGGGTCACTAGTTTGGGTAGGTGCTGAAGAGCTATGCCCTACAACAGCAAACAGGTTGTGCCTTTCTAGGTTCAGGCTCCTACTCATTCAGCATAGTTTATTCTGCCTAGTCACTGCATCTGACCATGACTCCCAATCTGCTTGCTATGCATCAGGCGGGTTTCTGTTCTTGATCTTGTCCTTTTACAAAGTTCATACAGTTCAAGGGATGTTGTTAAGTTATTAAAACAGGCTTCTTCACAGCACAGAGCAGATAGGTCCAGTTAAGATCTGAGTCCATGGCTTGGGAAACATCCACATTTTTCTGTTGGATATAGGGAAAGTCTTGGGTGATGGAGCATTGCTGAAGTGTCACATTTAAAGGATGGCTTTGTACAGAGCCAGCAATAAACTTGTTATAACATTTTAATTCTTTTCTTTTTTTTTTTTTTAATGATGTGGAATTGCCTGAATCTATAGTCTTGCTTCATCCCAGGTGTGCCTTTAAGTTGTTCTTTGATGTCAGATTGATGCCATCACTCACAGATCCTGTGCTCACCTCCTGTTTCACACAGAGGATTTGAGCAGTTGCCTGACCACCTTACCCAGCCACCTATGATCACCCCACCTCAGAAGTGTTTCATATAGCTGAACTTTTCCATTGCTTTCGTGATGGGTTACAAAGGGTGGTTGCCTCAGACAGATGTGCCACATCCCCAGGGAAAGAATTTGCTGAACAGGTTATTGTAGACACTATCTTCCAGTAAGTGATATTGAATCCCTTCTTCCTTTCCCCAATCCACCCCCTACTTCCTCTTCCTCTAAAATATTTGCATTTTTCTGCCAGAACCACTAGGTGTCAGAAGTACTCACATCTAAACTATAAAATCCTCTAAAATATTATCCCAGAGATCCCGATATTTTCCTTACTCTTATCGAGGGGGCCAAGAGTTGGGGCATAGACTTGCTGTAAATGTGGGACCTGATAGATGTAATAAAAATATTAGATTCATCAAGCTGTGCTTACAGAGCAGGTCCATTGTGTTTCATGGCAGACAATTTAGCACAGAAAGGAGCTGTATCAGTCATCAAAGGGCTTTAATTCAGCCAGCCATAGAAAACTAATAAATTGGATGTGTTCTGAAAGATCAACAGACTGTATCTAATACAAGGAAATACACTGGTGAAACAGGGTGTGTAGAAGTAGAATGCAGAGAGCTCCACCCTGAAGAGAACTTATGGTTAAAAAGCAGAACAATCCTCAGCTTAATTTTAGATGATTTTCGAACTAAAACTGAGTAACCCGTGCCATTAATGAGACATATCTTCCTCTTCTTCCCACTCTTGTTCCAATCTGTCTGCTTACAAACTAATCAATCATCCTTGCCTAGTAGCATGAGTTTTACACTAGCTGGGAGGGTACATTCTCAGCTTCCCAGTGGGACCCACAATACATCACTAGTTGACTCTGTAGGACCCTGAGACACCAATCTTTTCTGAAGGAGATATTTCAGTTTTTCAAATGTTACAAAGTGGTGTTTTTATATTTTTTCCTTAACCCTGCAAACCCACATTTGATTTATTTCCTTTAAAATTGTAGGCAGACATTTCCATTTCCAAGTGTACTTTTCTTTCAAAAAAACTCCAACCCTCAAGTACTCCACTACCATGCAGGACCTACACATACACTACCTGTCCTTTTGCTGCTTTTTGAGACATGGCTCAGTGCATCATCATACTGTGCACTGAATAAGCATCACAAGAGAATACTTCCTATCTGAAAGGAGGGAAACCCAAATTTTCCCATCTGGTGCCTCAATTCAGCTGAGTTCCATGGAAGCTACAGGCCTTTGCAGCTTCCCACTGACACCTGATTACATCAGGTAGGTCTTCAGCTGGAGCAAGGTGCAAGAATGGAAGGACATGACCACAGGTGATGGGAACTACATGGCAAAAGGAGTATGTATGAATATTAGTCTAGAGTTGGTCCTGCTGCTGATATTATAAACTGCAAGCTCAGCCAATATCTTCCAGCAGGTGTCTGAAGGCAGAAAGACCTGGCTTCCCTGTGTTTCCTCCCTCCCCAAGTTCCTGTAAGACCCTTCCCAACCATTTCAAAAATTCTCTGTGAACTGTGTGCCAATGGCTCTGTGTCCTGGTGTTTGCCACATCACTAACTTCAATTCTTTCAGCATTTAGTTGGTTTGAGAGCATGAAGAGAGATGTGCGGGAGACAGGCTTAATTAAATGTTTTAATGCTTCCATGGGTCTGTTCTGAGCATACTCAGAAATGTATCTTTCCTTTTTTTTTCCATGTTTTAAAAATGTTTTCCTCAAAATTAGCACAGTTTTATACACAGACATCTAAAATATTACATGCAGTTAGGGGCTTGATCAAATATGGTATTACTGTATGACATTCATACAGACAGTGTTATGAATCTGGAACGGCTGACTACATTGTCAATTTAAGCTGGCAAGATGAGAGCATAATGGCTTTGGACTATAGCAGATGGTGGATTTAGGCACTGAAGAGTATACTGCACTGATCCTGGAACAGAATATATCACCCTGAAAGAAGCAAAGACCATTCACTCCTTTTCTAAAGCAGTATTTCGAAGATGGACATCAACATGTAGCTGTGAGTTATTGCTTAATAAAACTGCATAATGCTTATTAGGAATGCCATACAGTGCACTATCAGTCAAATTAATCATTCATGCAAGACCACTAATTTGGTCCTAAATGCACTATTTAGAATGAATGCTGAATGTTACTGTTGTTACATAGCCACCTGCTGCACATTTATGACATTATATTTGATGTATTCCTGCAGTAATCTAAACTGTGCTTAAAGGTAGAGTTCAATTCCACATAATGTTTTGTTAACAACCTCCATGTAAACAAATACAATCAATTATGGCCAGAGGTAATTACAGTACTGAATCATTTTCTTACAACACTTAAATAAAAATACCAGATTGATTCAGAAAGATTTTAGACTTACTTGAATTTAAATGAAGGTGTGTCCTGAACCATAATAGGTGCAATTACAAAGATAAGATTAAGGAGGTGCCAGCTTTCTTCTGTTTTTATATACATTTTCAGAGTCACTTTGTAACAAGGAAAGCTTTTTGTAGGCCAGCTGTCTGTGCAGAACAGGCATTTCCCAGGTAGAAATCTCTCCTTTCCCCCTTCCCTCCTCCTCTCCCTCTTTCCCTTTGTGGGACCTGGCTTTTTTAGGGATGTTTCCTTTATTTACCAACCAGAAACAATAACTAGGGATTACAAAAAAAAAAAAAAAAAGAAAAAAGTTACATTTTGTTACCACTGGGGTGTGCCACTTAAAAGGATTATGTTTTCTGCCCAGTAATTCATTCTTCTATGGCTTCATGCTGGACCAGTGCCCTTTCCATTCATCTAGCACTTTTTATACATGAAAATAAAGCCACTTGGCAAAACGCTCAGATCAGGCATCACTCTCTTCTTCACTCAGAGAGAGAGGAAGTGAAGAATGAAGAGGTGCTGTTTCTTGGCCAGTGCCACACAAACACAGCAGTCAGAGGAAACAGTCCATGTCCCTACCAGCAACATTTTTTGCACCTGAAGTTTGCCATTTGGATAGTCCTCTCATTTTAACTAAATAGTTAGGCTCATTGTCTTGTCAGCAAGAAATGTCTGACATTTGCAGAGACAAGTTCATCCTACCTCCCTTGCACACCTATTTTACAAGAGGATATTCCCTTAAGAACATATGTCTCTCTTTCTCCACTGGTGAGGTTACCCTAATCAACAAGCCTATCTGAGACACCCAAGTTGTAGAAGATGACATTTAAAAGTGAGTTGAATCCCACAACTTGTGCACTTCCCAACCCCCAGAGCATGTTTAGCCTGAATAAGAGAAGGTTTATGGAGCACTTAAGTGCAGCCTTGCAATACTTACAAGGAGATTACTAAGAAAAGGGAGCCAGGTTCAGTACTAACTTGCATGGTGGGATAAGTGAGACGCAATGGTCATAAGCTGAAATAGAGGTATAAAGCTGAAATAGCTGGCTGGGTGTAAACATATTTTTCTCCTGAAGACAGCCATGCAGTGTAAACGACTGCCCAGAGAACTGAGGGATCTCTGAGCCTGGAGATTTTGATGGCAAGACAGAGCAAAACCCTGAACCACCTGGTCTGAACACAGAGCTGCCTCTGGTTTAAGCAGGGCATTGGATGGTGACCTCCTAAAGTCTCTTCAGGCCTAAATGATTCAGTGTTGTCTTTCATGCTGAAGTATCACAACATGGGATATTATACCTATACATCAGAGGTAGTCTGTGAAGATCATGTTGAGATAGACATTAATGCTGGGTTAGACAAAGTTAGCACAGAGGATTTTATCAGATATTAATAATGCATCAGTCAAATTTAGGTTCAGCTGGCACCTCCAGTAACTTGAGTTTTCAGAAGCATATCTGTTCTTATAAGAGCTTGTCATAGCACAATTGTGGTGGCTTTTGCTTTGGTGTGTGTGGAAAATATAAGAACTAAAATCTATTTTGGAATATGAGTGGGGGTGAAAGAAAATTTCACAGAAAAAAGTGGTGTGCACAGGTATATGGAAACTTAGATAAAAGAGGCTCACAAAGAATAAATAGTTGATTGATGAATTGATAGATTAACTAAAAGACCTACAATTTATTAGATTGAAAATGTAATATTTCCTCTGAAAACAGTTGCTAAATTGGAAGGTCTTTAAAGATTTGATTTGAAAAAATAAATTAATATCTGCAAAGAAGAATGAAAATTAAATTATATTGTAGGTGAAAAACTAAAAGATGTTTTAGTAACAGGCCAAACGGAAATGTCAGACAGGCAAATCCTTGAACTTGCTGGAAATAGGGGATGAAAACTGGTATAAAGGGAATCTAAATGATAGGTCGTTTAAATTGTGTACAGTCTGAGAAATATTTAGTCTGTGCCCTCAGTTCTGCAGAGAGCACTCTTGGCTTTTGCCTTGGGGAATACTACAGTGTAAAGTGTGTGCACAGGTTTCCCATTGGCTCTTAGAGCAAAATCATGCACTGAAAAAGAGCCAAGTTAATGTTAGATATTGATTTCTCAAAGCATTGCCAGCGTATTTCTTATTGCAAGTTGCACAAAAATGAAGAATTACTATAAACAGAACAACTCAGTACACAACAGCAGTATTACGTTCCATACCCAGTGATGCTGATGTTTTTGACTGATTACATCAACAAGCACAGAGTATTAAACTACACATTTCTGTCCACATATTTTTCCTATCTACTGAATAACAGAAAAAAAGCATGATCATGCTAGATTTTTCAGCACATTTTTATTCTTCTCCTTCTCCTACTTAGAAATCTGTCATAGCTAGCTTTGTATCTGGTTGAAAATTGAGATGATATCTTCATAAAACTTGATGTGAGGAGGCTTGACCCCTTTCAGTCTACAAATATGGGAAATATCCATGCTGGAACATTTTTACTATAATAGTAATCTCAGAATTAGTCAGAGGACTAGGCCACACGACTTTAACATGATTAAATTATTATTAATATCTTAACAGACAAATGCGAAAGTGCTTTTAACTATTGAAGGTGACAAAATTATGTCCATTTGTTGAGCAATAAATAACAAAGAATGCTATTAGAGTGGTTAATGAGCAAGACTACAAGGCACTGGCACTAATCTTCCTTATTGCTTTGAGCAAATACAACTACTTATGCATAGATCTTGAAAGCTATGTGCTTATGTGTCTTTTAAGATCTGACTGTAGCCTCTGTGCTTTTCTTTCTCATCTGAAAGATATAATGACAATACTTCTCTACCTCACAGGCATTTATTGGAATATTCAACACACAAAAGTAATGGGGTCATAGAAATAGTTGGGAGAAGAGGCTATGAGAAGGGGAGCAATTCACTAATGCATTTTAAAACTATGGTAACCACTTCCTCCCACTAATTTGGATTAAAAATATGCAAAAATTCCCACACCCTCATCAGCCCCACCTTAAATTATACTCTTTGCCCCCACACTCACTAAAATATTAATGAGGCACACGCAGACACAGATAAGGTATGCTTTTGTGTCCTAGGATTCAGATCGTGAAAAACAAGGAAGTTTTATCTTTATAGCTTTTCCTTTCAACTTCCCTGGAAGTTTCCATCACTCAGCACTACCTCACAAGTGCTGCTGACACAACACCCTCAGGACATGAGGTTCTTTGAGTCCCCAAGCTGTTCTGAAAGTGCCCAACACAAAAAGGATCTTGACTTCACTGTTTTTCCCTTTCAGTCTTGACCAGGCTGCTGCCATTGTTAACATCTCAGAGGAAATGATCCCTCATGTACAAAAATAATCAAAACTTAACAGATGTATTATAGTTCTTACAGACTTAGAAACATTTTCATCCAATGGAATAAAGGAGCCTACTAACTTGTATTTAGTAATTATTTCACTCCCTTTTGAAGGCTTTGTGCTGTTTGCAAGATACTGGAAGTTTCTCCTCCAGACTTTAACCACTGTCAGCAGCTCCTGTGATACCACATCCCTCCGTTTTCAGGTCAGGTCAGTGAATGAAGCTAATTGCTCTCCTCTTGCATGGAAGGGACCATATTGACTTGTTGATGTTCCATTTTCCTATTTTGGAATCAAAAGGCCTCTGCAATCCATGGAATGGATAGGCAAGCTATAGAAGTATGATGTGCAACAGTATGTGTCATCAGAAGTCCAGGACACACTGGTGATATAGCACCAACTTCATTAAATACAGTGTTCTTAGTTTAGTTGCAAACCAATTGCAACTCAAGTGAGAAGCTAGTATATGCTAAATGTCCAAGGCATTTATACACACTTCATATATTCATACAAGCATTGGATGCACTTCTGGAGGTAGTTTTGTCCAATCTCCTGCTTGAAACAGGACTACCACTAGTACAGTGTCAAGTCAGTCATAGTTTTGTTCTAGACAGGTCTTAAAGAGTCCGAGATGGTGACTCTGCATACATCCAGATTTGATTTGTTGTTATTCTAGGCAGCATAATATGTAGAAGAAATGTCTTAATTTGCATTGGCTTGGAAAGGGCCAAACCCAAAAGCAACAGCTTCTCACTCTTTCCTCCAGAGAACAGTTAACTGAGAGAGAGATAGAGGTTTTTAGTTGTGGTGGAAGTGGTATGTCATGAGAGTTTATCAAATACAGTCTACCCAATGCTTCTCTAGGCATAATAAAACTAGACAACGTTTTGTAGTCAGGATCTGTACCAGAGGCAGCTGTTTCCAGGTAACCTGCACATCTCTCTGGTAAATTCTGGTAAAGGCTCTTTTTTTTCCATTGGAGAACACTATAAGTTTATGCTTATCACCATCCTCAAAGCTGTATTAATTACCATTAAGTGGGCTCAGAAGGAAACAGCTTGCTATTATCATCCAGGCAGCCCACTAGGAACTGCATGGTTCCCAGTTTCTGAGAATGTGCACTTTTGAATGAATGGACAAGCAGTGCTGGCTTCTAATATGCCATGGTGGAGAGGGCTGAATAACTGAATTGTATGTTCCTCTTTGAAGGAAAAATGTCATTCACAATGTAGGTGTGTCACGTGTAAAACTTTATGTAGGTTTCTTCAAAGTCCGATTTTTGCCTCGCTGAATGCTGCTCTTGTTCCTAATAACTTTCATCTTCCTTCACAAATTCCACAAAATCTGGGCAGGAGAGATTCCTTCCAATCTGAGAGCAGCTTATTCCTTAACACATTGCCTTCCATATCAAAGAGAAATTTTATCTCAAAGGTGCCATGGAAAAATGATACACTGGCAGCAGTGGATCCTCTGTCTACAGAGAACAGGTAAAACTGTCTGTACTCCCAGCCACTTCCAGCCACTGCCATCTTACTGTGAGCTGCACAGGCAACTTCTAAAATTTGCTCTCCACACCTGAAGCCTTCAGGTTATTGCTGATTTTCTGAATCAGTACTAACTGTTGTGGTGAATTTTTGCAATCTCATTCCTGATATAAAACAGGAGCAGAACTAAAAATGTTATTTTAGGGACAAGAAAAGAGCTGCTGTGTTATACCAATAACCTTTCCCCACAACTGGCCTGTGATTGATTTATACCACTAAATCGAGGCTGTAAGACTAGAGGCAATTTCTAGTCCTTGGGCTCAGCTTATCCAGTAAATGTTCTTTGTTACTTTTTTTGACTTTTCAAAATGTCTACACCCAGGAACAGGTGTTTCTTGTCTCATTTCATATTAGAAAAAAATTGTAATACTCGCTCTGTTTTCCCATAACGCTCCTTCCTCTGTGTATTTGGTATCTTGAATTCAAGCAACTCTTCCTTTTTACTCGGCCTGTGAAAGTTAGAAAATGAGAAATCTGATAGCATGGAAATAAGGTTTACCTTCTTCACAAAAAGTACTTTTAAACCTTAGAAATTAATTCCTCAGATTTTTTCATTAGTATTGCATTTTGCAGCATAGCCAGCTAGAACTTCAATGAGACTGCAATTTCAATCAGATCTCTGTCTCCAAGCAATATAAGGAGCATTAAATTTACCCTTGCTTTCTAAAAGCAAGTTTACAAAGTATTCCCTGTGAACTCAACCAAAGTGAAGCTACTCAGGCTTATCCAGTTGTTGTTTTTTTTTTAAATCAGAATTTATGGTAATACCAGAACCTCAATCTTTATTTTTTTTAAAAAAAAAGCATCTACAGTCTAGAAAGAAACATTTTGTCTCTCTGGAGACACACTTTTGTTGAACTCATTCAGACTGAGAGTTGCCCTTGTAAAAGGCTATTGGAGTTTACTTCCTTTCTCTCCTGGCCATACAAGTGGCTAAATATTTTTTTTCTTTTACTCAGTCAGATTTTTCAAACTTGTTCTGCTGTTCAAATTAAATTCAATTTAAATACCAGTAAGTGAAGTGATCAGTGCCTAGTTATGTGTGTGTAGCCATGGCATGTAAGGAAGCAAGAGGAGGGAAGGTTCTTTTCTGCCCATGCGCCACATGTATTAGATGCCATGGAGACCCTGAGTGAGCCAAGCTCTTTAGAGGCTGCTGTGAAGCAGTTTGTCCTGTGGGACACATGCTGGTGTTAAAGTCCATGCATGACAGAAAACGTGTGGTTTTCTGTGGAAATCTTCTGGGGGAACCTGCTAAACAGAAGACACTGTTTCCACCTCACTGCAATGCCATGCAGGTGTCACTTGGCAGGGTAGGGAAAGGCACAAAGCCTACACACGTGCTGAATTGAGAACTGACTACTCCTGGTAGCAACTTGGCACTTGGGAACGTGACTGTGTGTGGACACATGAGGAGTTGCCAGCCCTGCAGATGGAGATGGCTGCACCTGAAGTATAAGTCGGGAGGGCTGGGTGCAGCCGCTGGATACTGGACATGGCTGCTGGTACTTAGCTCTTGAGGAGCCTGCGAGAAAGCAGCTGCGCCAGGGCCCGTGTCAATGCAGAGGGACTGCATGGAAACAGACCTTCCAGAAGTCCTGCTGAGGCATTTTCAGGCTCCCGTTTTCTCTTGACAGTGAGCCGGCCTGGAAACACACAGGACGGCCTGGGCCCCCCCCGCTGTGGCTGGACAGCCTCCAGGACCTGGAGCAAGAGCTGCTATTGCACAAGTTCAAGTGATAGCCACTGGGGCATTAGGAACCTCCCTATTGCTGCAGCAGCCCCAGCAAATACTCTCTTTATTTTAGCTGTTTTCCAAAAGGATTATGAGCCACAATGCCTGCCCTTGAAGGAGCTCACACCATGTCTGTGCCCAGCTCAATGTTGTGCCAGTGGGTGTCCAGGGCTGACAGACGGTGTGCATGGAGTGGGGCATGGGCCTGGCACTGCCTGAGTGCCCTGCCTCACCACAGGCATTGCCATGGGTTGGCAGACACGTGATGGGAGGTCTGCTGGAGGTGGCTAGAGGGCCAGTGGCACCCATGGTATCAGCTCCAGGCAGCTACACTGGGTCAAGCCCTGTATGCTCAGTCCGAGAGCCCTCCGGCTCCAGGACTCTCACATGCCCACTCTGCCTCCTATGTCCTGTGCACCGGGGAGGCCGAGGTCGCCCTCTCCCTCCAGTGAGTCAATGCTTCTTGGAGCCGTGCTCTAAATCACCTACATGTTCATGTGATAAAACTACTTTTTTCTAAAGAAGCCCAACCCAAACAAAAAGGAAAACACTTGCAATAACACAACTAATTATCAAAAGTCTTTATTTTTCATTATTATTTGCTCTCCAACCGAAAAATGGAAGTATCTTTCCAAGCTGCTGTTGTCTTCCGGTTTAGGACCTGCATTATTTGGTCATATCTTTCAATTTGATCTTCTGGTTAACTCTTATGTAAGAAGAAGCTCTACCTTGATAAGGAGCATGTCTCTGTGTAGTTAGCCATCTGCAACTATGTGTTAACTCTCTGATCATGAAAGTGAGGACGAGGGATCAGACATGTCTCAGGACTCCAAAACAGGCTGAAAGTTTTTCGATGCATATTAAAATCAATTACAGTCTTAAATGGATTTCATTGTAAACTGAGCTGTATGTTTGGGGTTTTTTTGAGGTGTTTTAAAAGCATCTCTTTTTATCACACTGGGTATCAAGCTAGAAAACAAAACCAGTGTCTTATTACAGCATGGGTATGAATCATAGGACAGGCAGTAACCTAAAAAGTTAAATATTTACTTTGTGATGGTTTTGAGGAAAGGCTCAGGAACTCGTAGCAACCAGCAATGGATCATTCAAATGCATTTAAAATGCGTTTGAATTTTATGGCAAATTTTAAGGAAGATTTCTGGATGTGATTTTATACTGCTTTGTACTGTTGGAGCACTTAGATACTCTGAAAGGAAATTTTGCCTGGGACATTGATTAGATTATTTTGCTTTTTGCTAACTTAATTTTTACAAGGCTGAAGAAAATTATTTGGAAATTTCACAGAAGGGCAAATGTTTTTGCTCTTTTTTACATACAAAAAACATCAAGTGAGGTCCTTTAAAAATGCTCTACGAAAGAAAAATAGTACGCTTGAAATACGGAATGAGTAAGTGTCCCATGTGTAGATTGTGTCTGGCTCCTGCAAGGTGAGCCCCTATTTGTGTGTCTCCCGTAGGTGTCCATATGTGTTTTAAGGTTCTGCCTCACTCCAATGCCCCTACACAACAAGGACTTGGCATCATTTTGGAGACACTTGGGTCATCTCCATATGGCTGGTGGTTACCATATGGGATCTACTAAAGTCCTGCAGTCTGCTGGAGGCAAATGGAGACCAGGAAGACACCCAAGGCACCTCTGGTGGTACTGGATGCCTATGTTTAATCAATTGAAATGAGACTCAAGTCAACCCAGTCAGAGGAGCCTGGTGGTCCAGCTCAACCTAAGGTAGACACTTATTCACTGGTCAGCCAAGCAGCAGTACAGGCTCTACAAACTGTACAAGTTAGATATCTGATAAACATGAAGGGATTTATACACCTAGAGCACAGATAGACATCCATTACACATTTAGGTGCCTCATTCTTATGTCAAAATGTTATTTCTAAATGAAAAAATGCAACAATATAATTAGACAAAATTAAGGTTATCACTGTGGATGAGAAAGATCTACTAGCAAAGTATATTTCTTTCTTCTATAATCCCCTTTTCTTTGGTAATAATACATGTACTGAGGTAGCTGATAAATTTATCTAGAAGAAGAATGCATACTCTTTTGAGGTTTCATTTTACATGCATGCACAAGCAAATCTGTCTAGCTTTATTGTAATGTAACTGGAGCACCAGTAACTCCTGTGGTTGCTTATACATTTCCATTCCAGACTTCTGTTTTCATGATGGGGACAATTAATGCTTCTCAAAATGATTCATCTTTCTATTTGCAAGTGCCTTGAGTTTGGGATTTCAAACAAAAAAAAATGAAGACTATTGTATTTCTTGTTTGTTGGCTGAGTTTTACAGGCAAAATGAGAAAATAACTTCCCCATGATAAGTTCACTCAGCTTTTTGGAGCGAATCTGGCACCAGAAAATCTAAAAGCATGGAGTGAGCCAAACATAAGCCCCACTGAAAGAGAATATCTTATTTGCCAGTAAAAACTGGGCTCAATT
Organism: Coracopsis vasa; assembly: GCA_026283785.1. NCBI lineage: Eukaryota > Metazoa > Chordata > Aves > Psittaciformes > Psittacidae > Coracopsis > Coracopsis vasa. The sequence goes on from JANHGB010008647.1 coordinate 25,219, forward strand.
TCATTACTTCTAAGCCTCTGAAAATCTGCCACTTGGCAGGCTTACTCGGCATTGGCAGTGTGGCATTGCCGGACAGAGAGGTGTCCAGCCTGAGACTGTAGTGGGCTGGTGAGCTGGCAGGGGAGGTGAGTGTCCCTCAGTACATGGGTCACCAGATCACTGGTGATGCCGTCCCTGCTGCGGGGCCATTTAGTAGCAGAACTTGATGCCAAAAATTTCCTTTTTAAAAACGTATTTTTAGACCAACTAACTGAACTCTGGCACTTACAAAGGCCCCATTAATACGGTCCAAAGGACAAATCCCTCACCAGAATCAGCAACTAATGTCTGCTGGTGCCAGGCTAGCACTCTCACTCTGACTAAGGTTTCCTCTCTTCTTTTTTCGTTCCCCATTAGTAAGCTTCCACCTATCCTGATGTGGCAAATCCTTTGTCTCACCTTTTCCCCCTTTTTGGGGTGGAGTCAAACTTAGTAGCTTTAGGATGTACACAAAGTACAGCATATGATCAACTAGCTGACCTGCAGATCTAGAGAAAATTCTTTATAGGCATTGTGGCTACTGTAATTGTGGAATTAAAGCCATTTGCAACTGAAACAATAGTAAATTTACAACAATAATATGTTTTTCTGTGACCTGTTCTACACAATATGTATTGGCTTATTGCCCTGTACTGCGGCACTACAGTGGCTATAATTCTGGCAGCCTCCTTCATAAAGGTACCCTATTCATTTCAATGATCTCTCTGGAGAAGGACTGAGATTGCAGTTTTTGTCTTGGATTAAATTGTCCATTGGTGTAAGGAGTGCCCTTTGTTTCTTCAGATTAACATTCTGTCCTCCATCTTTGTGCCTTCAAAACGAATGTCTAGAGTAAATTCCACCACTTAAACTTGGTGCTACTTTGGTGAAGCTGCAAGAGAAGCATTTTGAACTGTTAATAATCCATAATTTAAATGAGAATGTAAATGACACACTGAAATGGCACCCGGAAGGATATTGTTGTAGGAGTGATATTAGAGCAGGTTGTCTAGAGTCAAGCATAGACTGAAGCACCCAGAAGAAAAGGATCCAAGGGGGCTGTTCCAAAAAATAGTTGAATACAGCTGCCAGGAGTCTAACAGGCATGTATCATGAGGGGGAACACTTGGCAGTAGAAGAGAACAAGATAGGACCTTGAAGTAAAAGCAGTATGATGCTTCACTTCGCGCTACATCTGACACTTCAGTTCTTTGGCAGCAAGGCGTTATGTTAAATTTGCTTTCACCTTTCTACTGAAATATTGTAGTTTTCCATGCTTTAAAGTCATGTTTTAAAGTGTTCTTCAAAAAAAACCTCAAGGGCTGTCTGTATTCTCTGACTCATTTTCTGCATAAGCAGAAAAAAACAAGCAGGGAGAGACAGAAGAGGTAAAGAGAAGAGATCAGGGGGCCTCAAAAGAAGAGGAAATGCTACTTCTTAAGACTTTTTGATCACACTGATACGTCTGTATGTCACTTTTTTTTTTTTTTTTGAAGAATTACATGGTCTTTTGAGAACATGGTAACTGAAGACTTTAGTCTTGCATTGTGGCCATATTTATGATGACAGTATTATGATAAAAGAACTGCTTTCAAAGCCTATTTAGAATTTTCTTGATATAAATATAGATTGCTAGGCCCATGA
>JANHGB010008648.1:0-15484 GCA_026283785.1 Coracopsis vasa
CAGCCAGGAATACAGGCCCAGTCATGTACTAGATGCATTAGGGCATGACAGAACTCTGATGTATATGGTTGCTTCCCTTGCAACTGTATAAATCACACTTGTCAGCCCTCAAAACTGAGGAAAGACTACCATTTTTACAGGCACATGTGTTCTGTCAGGGCTTGGGGCTACCTTAGTCATAAAACGTCAATCAATGCCATTTTGTCCTGCAATCCTGTATGCCTAATCATAGCAGTTTAGTGTGCACACACTATGCTTCTCATAGCACACTCTATTATTTAATCAGGCATAAACTTATAAAAAGAGCAGGGGGGCTCAGTACTATTTTAGCAATAGTATTATTAGCTGCTAACTGCTGTTTGGCTATCTGGAATTTTCCTATGTTGACTTCACTGCTTGGTACATGGACGGATGCAGCGCCGCCTCTCCCCCGTCGCGTACCGCATGGTTGTGGGGCACCCGGCGCTAAATCATTTCAACCTTGCTCACTAGCCTACAAGCAACCACCCTAGGAGAAGGAAAACCCTAACTTCAAACCCAGGCAGATGGAGCTCGTCTAGCCTTGCGAGGCCTTCCATCTAGAGAAGGACACTCTAATCAAACCTACGACCTGAGGACTTTGCTGTCACCATCCTAGTTATCTAGGCCCTGGTAGATAAACCTTAGATGTAAAGGGTGAGGTCAGTTCCACACACGCTGAGCCTTACCTAAAAAATCCTCTGCGCAGGCTCAAAGGGTTTCCTCACGCTCAAAGGGTTTCCTCACACTCGCAAAGCCCTGTAGCGACAGGCAAGGGACGAAACGGCAGATGATAAGGTGCACTGGGAGCCGCAGACTCAACTCCGCACGCAGGCGGTTCAGGACATTTCGTCGCTTGAAATTGACCCAGGAGATGACACTCTTGTTCGGAAACATCATGTATGACCAAGCAGCCCTTTTTCACTTGGACCTGCCTATCCCACGTTGCCCTTTTAGTCCTGTTCGCGCTTGCAGTGTGCATGGGTAAAACCTTTCCAAAATCTTTGTTCGTGAAGTCAAGCCATCAATCAATCAAACATGAAGTATTCTATGGCCATTTCTTGTTACTTGCATTGTTTAGATTAGATTTCTCTGTGTAATAGGAAAAAGTTAGGTTACAGTCTGTTGCATTTAATAATAATGAGATAAGAGCTTTTTACTTTTAGCATCTGTGAACACTGGGAAAGCACCCTTGCTTATAAAAGCTCTGAGAAAATACTACGACCTGAACTACCCCAATGCTATTATACCATTTCCAGTAACAAAGGGGATCAGGAGCTTTAAGTGGTAGGGAAAGACAGTTTTAAATTTGATTTTACTTATAATAATTTTTAAAAGAGGTTATGAAAACATTTCAATAAAATCTCTCTAAAAACTATCATGAGGAGTTTCTACAGTGTCGTTTTCAAGGACTATGCAGGCACCATGCCTGATCTGGGTATAGCGTACTTGAAAGTCACTGAAAGGTTGAGAATACAGCTACACCCAAGAACACTTAAGACACTATATGATCTCTTTATACTTGAAGCAATGCTTTTGTAACAGCTCCAACTCTGAGAACTGCAGACCACCTAAAGCAGTGAGGTGTATGCCAGTATTTACAGGAAATGGCTGATGCATACAGAAACTGCCATCTCTGAAGATAGGGCTGACTCCATCTCTGAAGCTGCAGTCTCCGACTGCTATTGATCTCAGGGCCTCTGCAGGGCTGTACGTGCTCAGTTTGTGGCTTTAATCAAAACTTGTCCACAAACAGCGCTAAAGTTAAACACAGTACCCAATTTTTCATCAGAGCAGCATTACTTCAGATCCTAGCGTTTTGGAGAAAGAGAAAGAGGACAACAAAAAAGCTTTTAAGATTTTCCCTTAGCAGTGTGCTTCAATTTTAAATATGCAATTTAAATTTTGTAACACAGTTGTTTGCAAAGCCAGTTAGCATAATGACTAAGTTTAGTGAAGTCAGTGGAGCTGTACCAGTTAACACCAACAACTCCAAATTTCACCATCTGTGGAGATTTTTTTCTGCTGTCAGACGTAATTTAGCATGATATTTTCTTGACATACATTCAGCTTCATGGACATGCTTTTGTTTGGCAATTTTTTTTCCACTATTGTCAGTATTCAACTATATTTATATATTTTTCTGTCTTACCACTTTAGAGTTTGAATAGCTTCTGTGCTGGATGCCTTAGGGGTTCTAGAGCCGATGGCCTATGTTTCAACCTATGGGTAGACTTTTACTGTAGCTTTTAGCTTTCTTGGAACACTAACCCTTCTCTTAATCTGAGAGTTATGCCAGGGGCCCTGTAAGCCCCCAAAGTTAAGGGCTGCTTGGAGCAGAATTATATCAAAATTAAACTTCTTTAAAGAGAATGAGGAAAATATTCCAGCAACGAATGACAGGATGAGAAAAGGCACAGAAACATTAGGCATCAGTTTTCCACAAGACTCAAGGCCACCATTCTACAGCTACCTGCAGCTGGTTTTAGCAACTCTGCTCACCTATGAATGAAAAAACACACACCACAAAACCATCACGACACAAAACTACTTTTAACAGCATTTTCATTGTAAATATTCTGTTTTTACAGAATACTTCCATTAAACATTTCCTACTTAAAAGCAACTGACTGCTAGATACTGCAATATTTACTGAAGGTGAATTTTAATTAATATCTTCAGTCTTTAAATCTCATAGCAGCTATGTCTAGATTTGGTTTCAATTTCTTCTCAAGACACATATGCAACTGATATACCTATTGAGCCATTTTGCCTATCTGTATCTACAAAGCAAGACGAAAAGTCTATGTGAGTTACATCACATCAGTAGTCTTGCAGAATTATGCTTGCAAGAGTTAAACCTAGAAAACTTAAACATGTAAAGAAGGTATTTTCCACCACAAAGTGATTTCCTGATGCCATTACTGTGTACAGTTCTAGTGTCCTTAACATAAGAAGGACACAGAGCTGTTGGAGCAAGTCCAGATGATCAGGCATGAAGATGACCAAGGGGGCTGAAGAACCTCCTGTATGAAGACAGGCTGAGAAAATTGGGACTGTTCAGCCTGCAGAAGAGAAGGCTGCGTAGAGACCTCATAGCAGCCTTTCAATAACTGAAGGAGGGCTACAAGGATGGCAGAGAGGGAGTCTTCATTAGGGACTGTAGTGTTAGGACAAGGGATAATGGGTTTAAACTAAAAAAGGGGAAGCTCAGATTGGATATAAGGAAGAAGTTCTTTACTGTGAGGGTAGTGAGACACTGGAAAAGGTTACCCAAAGAAGTGGTAAATGCTCCATCCCTGGCGGTGTTCAAGGCCAGTTTGGACAGAATCTTGGAGACATGATGTAGGCTGAGACGTCCCTGCCCCTGGCAGGGGGGTTGGAACTAGACAATCTTAAGGTTCTTTCCAACTCCAACCATTCTATGATTCTATTTTTCAAATATTTAAAATAGCTTCCATACAGACTTGCCCAAACTCTCAAAAACCAAACCAAACCAACCACCCCCAAAAAATAGTTGATCTCTTTCCTGTTGGATTCTGTAGTACAGGGCATTCCTGGAAAGGAGGAAACTGCGCTAAAGAAAAAAAAAAAAAAAAAATCAGTTCTCCCCAGTTAAGGAGATGGAAAATTTGAGCTGCTCCTAACTTTCCTAAGCCAGTTTCTTCATATTGTCTTTGTACTTTGCAATAGTTAGTACTATCTTGGTGAAATATCTTTTTTCTTACCCCATTTCACAATTGGTAGAGGTAGGCAGTGATAAATTATTCTTACTATGGCTATTGCATGCTTACAGTTAGCACTCTCTATCAGGAAGGAGCCAGATGTCTTTAATTAGCTCGTTTCAGCCTTTTGCTTACAGCTTTTTGAAAATGTGGAGTTTTTTGGTGTTTGTTTTGTGGTGGATTTCTTTTTTTTTTTTTACTCTTTACAGTGTGATACTATGCATTCTGAAGCTGTAATTTAGGGATTTTGACAAATCCAGATTAAAAATAGTCTGTAGTATTGCTGGGATCAGACATGGAAAAGGAAAGTCTTAAATTTATAAATTCGCAATGTACACGTATTTTGCAAGGAATCACACCAGTAAATTATACTTTTGTCTCTTTTTTACTATCAGTAGCTTCCTTTTTTCAGTTTTGTTAGTGCTGGTTTCACCTTTTACTGAGATAATCAATAAGAGGTTCTCAGAAAGGAGAAGTGAAGACTCAGAGGCTTTTACACAAGTGATGGGAAATTACTGCTGCTATAGAGCACTCCTTTTTTCCTCTGCAGCATCTGGATCAAAATTTCCTGTATTTTACACTCAGGAGCTGAGCGTGAAGGCACTCCACACAGTCTAACTGCTAGCACCAACAGTTTCCCAGAAAATAGCTTTGGTTGTATGCTGGAGAGCAGTGACGACATTGCTTCTTTTGGATTTGTCTCTAAAGGGCAACGTTAATGCTGTCACACTGAAGGACGGTTAAATCACGAATGCTATTAAACCTCCTAAAGCAATACCTTGACACGCAGTTTAACAAAAAAAAAAAAAAAAAAAGTATGTAGAAAACCTATTTTTCCACAAACCTGTTTCGCAGGCAGTAGAAAAGCAAGCCTCCATAAGCTACCACACTGTAAGCATGACAAGCCATTGCTAACTTCCTGCTGGACTAGGTCCTTTTCAGTGCCAGTGCAAGCCTAAAAAGACCTTCTAGGAAAAGTAGTCTCCAGTCTATATTCATGATCATGAATTTTTCAAGAATTTCAACTGTAAGGAACACTTCCAGAATCTCAAAGACGGCATTAATGGACAAAGGCATGTTGAACACTGGGGGATCCCAAGTGAAAAGGGTTTCCATATCTTCTGCATTGTTGAAAATACAATTAAAGTGTAACACATAAAGATGGTTCAAAACAGAGTATCCATACTACTGTTTAATCTATGTTGATAGCTGCTTGAAATAGTTCAAAATGATCTCCGAGAAAAGGTTGTTGCAGTTTTTGTGCGAAGTACAGAATGTACTGCATAGATCACAAGTTCTTGTGTGTCACCCACCCTTCACACAACCCCTAGCCAGAAATAGGGAACAGCTTATAAAGAAATGAGGTTTCCAAATGACAGCATTACTGAAATATGCATACTCTTTTTTATATCACAAAAACCCCAACTAAAATATAGGATATTAGATCAAGCGAGGCAAGGCCACAGCAGCAGCAAAATATTCCATTACTAGCATACATTTAGCACAAAACCCAATTTATTCCAGGCTAAGTCTCTTATGAAACATGAAGTTGCAAGATTTTGTATGTATGTATGAATATACTATACCTCTTTTGCTCTTAAATCCTTCAGTTTCTAGACACTACAACTTTTTTCAGCAAAGGCAAAAAGTTTACTGTTACAGTAAATTTAAGCCTTCTAACCAAAGACACACCATTGAGAGACAGAAGGGAAATCCTCCTGGAGTGCTCTAAAATTATTTCTTGCAATGGGAGAATGCTGAAATGAGTAATGCTATGTATTTATTGTCATGTATGTTCTTATGAAACATTAGCATCTGTAAATCAAGTATCAGATAATAACAGATCTCACTTCCAGCCCTCTTCTTAGAGCATCCACCAACTCTATTACTGTAATCATTTTCATTTAGTGTCACGGGCATAATGTGACCTTGAACATAAAAACAAAGTTAACAGCCTAAATGAATCAGCACAGTCAGGCTGTACTGATTTACACTTTTAGAAAATTAGGAGAATGTTACCCAGTTTTGAAGTTGTTGTAGGGTTTGCCAAAATTATATCCACCTTAGAAGTTGAAGAACATTTGAACAGTCATAACAGAACCACTCAGACTTGAAGTGAGCACAGTTAGGCTTTTAATATATGGCCTAAAGCAAATCAGTTAGCATCTGTGCCATGTACAATTTGTAGAATAAGAACACGAATAGCAATCTACCTGATATGGATTGTTATAAAGTGTTCTTAGATCTGGAACATCAAGGAAAGCCAAAAGACTACTGAAATGCTTGGCATTATACCCACTGCGCTGGCTGCTGCTGTTACTTTTCCTCTTTGATTGAGGAACTTTCTTTGTGGAACTCGGCCATTTCAAAAACTCACTGCATACCACAAAGTACTGAATAAACCGAAGCCATAGATCATCTATTCGATGAATAGTCTATCAACTAAATAAATACTATCTAAATTGCATCTACATTAAGCTATTTAGTTTCACCTCTTCTTTTGCATGAAGACTTATAAGTAACATCCTTGCTTTTTTAGGTATTGAGTTACAGGATAGACAGTTGAAGGAGATTGTCCCATGGTGTAAGCTGGCATAGAATCACTCAGGGCACTTAAATCCTTTGGTTATCTGGCCATCTTGAGGCACAAGCACAATTCTTAAGCTATTTAAATTGGACAATGACTGTAAACAGACAGAGCGGAGATTTAGATTGGATACATGATTCTATGATTAGGAAGAAAATGTTCACTATGAGGGTGGTAAGACACTGGGAAAGGCTGCACAGAGAAGTTGCAGTTGCCCCATCCCTGCAGGATGTTCAAGGCCAGGTTGGACAGGGCTTTGAGTAATGTGGTCTAGTGGAAGGTGTCCCTGCCCATGGCAAGGAGGTTGAAATCAAATTATCTTTAAGGTCCCTCCCAATCCAAACTGTTCCATGATTCTGTGACAGTATTTTCAGACTTCAATCATCTTCATTTGACAGCACTAGTACCCCACCTACCTACTAGAGCCCCTGTACCTTCTGCACAAATGCTGCTCAAAGTTTGTATTAATTTATATTAACAATTTTGGTAAAGTACTTGTTTTTATTGAATATTAAGATGATCAAATTTGAAAGACACCTATTCCGAGACGTTTAATTCCTTTCAGGGAATGAATGCAATTTCATAACTAAAATACATACCATTTAAATAATCTGCCAAACATTACTTTGATAGAGTTTTGTCAAAAGAATCAGATCTTCAGTGAAGAGATTTCATACTTACCCAAAAAGGAGAAAACGCTGAGAACAGAAAGACTTAGACATGATGCAGTGGGTTTGCTGTTTGTTACCCGAGAAACTAGAAGTTCCGAAAACAATACAAAGATCATGCCAATTGTGACAATGATTGCCTTGAATACTTTAGCTGTCCTTTGTGATGGCATATAAAATTAATACATAAAATTAATATATATAAAGTATATAAAATTAATAAAAAGTATCTATAAATATATACTTTTAATAATAATATATAAAAAGTATACATAAAGTATATAAAATTAATAAAAAAACAACCCAAATCTAACCCTGAAGAGGGGAGAAGCTCCTTCAAAATACAGTGGTATTTGCCCTTCATAGGATCTGTACAATGTGACAATGTTCAGAGGTATTCAGTTCTGAAACATTTCTGGCTAATGTGTCCTGAAGAAAAATCAAAAGTGATGGGAAAACTGAAATATATGGGAAAAAAAAGAAAAATTGTGTTTGATCATGTTAGTCATTTATGGAGGAGTCTTATAAAAGACATTCTTAATCATTGCTTGCAGTGTGCATGGGTAAAACTCTTCCAAAATCTTCATTCGTGAAGTCAAGCCATCAATCACTTATGGAGGAGTCTTATAAAAGACATTCTTAATCATTGCTGTAGAGTGTGGAGACAGTGCAAGAGGAGCTGGAACGCTACTAATACAATAAAGCAGTAAGATTAGCAGATGCAAAAAAATTAATCTTAAGAAACCAGAAATTCAAAGGCTATTGAGGCAGGGTGAGGAAGGGGAGGGTAGTTGAGGATGTCATGGAAATACAAAGTCTAGTGGGCAGAACAGAAGGCAACTCTGAGGATGTTTATGGGATACTCACCCCAACTACAAGAAGCAACACAGTAGAAAGCATGCAGAGCATTGTACTAGAAAACAGTTTACTGCATCAACTGACAATCAATTCCAGTATCCTATAAATTAAGTCACACGAGAAATGACAGACACATCTACCACATCCCCGGCTACTATCATACTGCACAAGCAACACATTCAGTATAGCCCAACTATGTACTTGGCATATGCCAGATTGTTGGATTTGTTTTCTAAAACAAGAAGGAAGACAGTGACATTTTCTCCACACTACTATTAAAGATTTGCTACCATGGAATTTGGAGAGCCAAACACTCCTGGTCAAGTGAAAAGCTCCTCTTAAATCTGCATTTAGGTCAGACTGATAAAAGGTTAAAGGGAAGCAGATGTATTGTCATTTCCTCTAAATACAAAATGCAATACAACACAAGATACCTTTTTCCTTTCCTCAGATATCAGGATCTTCCTCCTTCTAGTTCTATGCTTTTCAAACACTAATTTCATAAAATTCATACAAAATATGAATACATATACACAAACAGACCACAGTGGTTTCCTACCAGCCCAACAATTTTATCAATTTTTCAAGGCCCCTTGGATAGCAGGCAACATATATCCTGGATATCACTGTGGTTTTAGTAATGATTCTGTCAAAATAAAGAATTCCCCCTCACACTGAAAAACAAAACACTTCAACTAAACACAGCCAAATATTTTATTTGATATTTGATCATAAAATCAAATATGACTTTCATTAGTCTTTCCAAAAGACTGGACTCTTCTGCAAGAATTATTCATATCATCTTAAGTCAAAGCTCTTAACACACAAAAACTAAACTCACAGAAAAAGAAACGAGAGTTAAGATCAAAGTTCCAGAATCCATTTATAGAGTAAAACCTTTCCCCTAAAGTCTCTCCAAATAATCCATTTCACCAAATTACTTATTAAAGCACATGAGAGAACGCATGACACAATATCACATGGTGAGAGCATGTGTAAGACATCTTTAAGATATTTGGTCTGCTCATCCTGCTTTGTCATACTTTCTAGACTCTCTTGGCCTCCTTACTATCTCTGTCTGACAAACCCCTGCACCACGCCATCTGCTTGCCAGACTCCTGCAGCCACGCTGAACCACAAACAGGGAAGGACTGCATTCTCCAGTGAGAGTGCTAAAGAATTGTTCTTGTGATGACCTTCTTTAAAGAGTTGCTCCCGGAATTTTTAGGGTTTTTTTTTTAAACAAGGCAATGGAATCATAATGCTGTTCACACAACTGGATTAAAGAACATTTCACTTCTGGGAAATAGCTAGTTGGGCAAGAAAAAAAAGGAGGAGTTGGATACAGGAAAGAACATGACCTATTTGTGACAGCCACAGTTTACTACAGGTCACAGACAGAAGACTAAGTGGGTTTTAGCCATCCCCCACCTGGTTAGAAAGGCATTTTCTATGTGACAAAAATAAATAAATAAATAAATAAATAAATAAATTCCAGTACACTAAAATTCCTGTGAGAATTTTGGTATTTGTCTATAACTTCAGAAGGTTGGGTTTGTTTTTTTCAGTAAATCTTACTGACAGAAAATTGATCAACAGACTAAAACCAAACATGTTCCAGTGCAAAGGCAAGAATAGCAATTCAAAGGCAGGAGTCACCTTGGATGTCTTTACAACCACGTCATGATGTCAAGCCAAACAAGACTGGTATAGTTAGTGGAAGCAGAAGTTACCAGAGTGCTGTAAGTCAGTCTGTGAGGTACTTCAGAGAAGGGAACTAAACACAGCACCAGTTACAGCATAAAGCAGAAAACATATAGACATAGTTGGCTACAGAGCAAGTCAGTTATGTTTTATACCCATATTACCGCACAAATTCTTTTTGAAGTGCAAAAACTAAACTAGTAATTTGAAAAAGTCTCACAGATGCTTTTCTCTAGATGGTGATCCTGAAAGCCCTGCGTACACTGCTAGCAGTTAATCTGACTAGAATAAAGGTGACTGAACCCTTTATTCATTATATGACTTAGCACTAAGCTATCCTGGAGCAAGTAGGCAGCGGAAGGAAAGGAATGGCTTTGAGAACATTAGCGTGAAATGGACTCTGCTGCTGAATAAAAAGAAGCAAATTTTCCCAAAAGAACTTGGTTATTTATACCCAAATTTTTATGATGTGGTCATCCACAGGTGAAGTCCATGTCCTACAGACAATAATTGTGATCTTTCCTTTCACCAGCTACAACCTTTTCCTTATGAGGAGTTCATCTATGTTTATTCACGCATCAGGAATCCTGAATATACATCTATATATAACATGGATAAGTCATGGCATGATGCATTCAACATAGATGAGTCAACATATTCAACAGTTTAAACCATGTATGGGTAAAGTTCTTCCTGTTCAGAACTGACTAATCTTAGCCATTAATAATAAGCAGAACCAAAAGAAAAAACGTTTGTGACAATCCGCTGCCTTGCCTCTGTATTTATTTATTAAACACAGGTTTCTTTTGTTCATGTTGTCTGTACAACATTATTTTAGCCTCGGGTACAGGATTTCTCGATGTTTTGGATCTTGCGTCTTTAAAAATCACAGCTGTAATAATCCAGACCCTGGAATTTACTGTGTCATGTTATTGTACTTATCACTTAAATAAAAACATCGTCCTATTAAAGGAAGCTGCAAGCAAAAAGACATGATTTATCACAGCATTTTGCTACTATTAAGCCATATTTTAATAAACTGCTATGAACCTTTTCATCAAGCAGCTCTGAATTTGCAACATTATGCAAACAACAAAGATATCTGGTGAACAAATTAGTAGATTCTGTTCACCACACTACTCTTTTGAAATACAGAAGTCATAGGAATTGAGTATTAGAGAACAACAGACAAATGCAGTCTGAAGATTCTAATTTTCAATGGAAAAGTAGCTTTTCACCATCTCATACCTATATCACAGCAGCAAGTTTTGTTCTAATCAAGACTGATATAGACAGGTATTTTAAAAGTTCAAATGGTCAGTCAAAAGTTTTACTTCTTAAGGTCATGCTACATGGCGAGCTGCTGCATTTGTACACTTCTCTTCTTTGAAGTCATGTTCATTTTACTAACTATTTACTAATATTTTCAGCTGTTTGGTAGGATTTCTATTTCAGGAGCATAATTTCCCAGCAAAGTCACATTGGAAAACATCCATGAAACCATTAAACAATGCAGCTGTGCTACACAGTGGAGAATTTGATTTTATTTAGTCACTGCTATTACTAACATACAATAGTAGCTTTTAGGCTGTGTGTCAGAAAAGCAATTTAGCCTGACTTTTATTAAATATACAATACCATCCAACTTGATTCAGACAGGATGGGTACTAGCTGGAGAATCATTTTAATCAGGAATGCTTTTCTGGACCAGATTTTAACACAGATTGACAAACATCCAAGTAATCACAGTAAGAGTTTCTTAGTCTTAATATATGAACAGGTGAGCTCCGTCAAGCGGAGCTCCAGCCTCATGGCACTTTTTCCACAGCATGCAGAGGGACAGAACATTAGCACACACTTCAGCTTTCCCAGTACAAAGTCTAGCTGTTTCCTCCAAGCTACAGAACTAGATCATTCTCTCCCACTGACCCCACTATGGAAACAGTAACCTCCAGCAGGCAGTGGGAGCACCAGAGCTTTAATTTTTCAAACCACCAAGCAAGATTTTCTGCAGCTCATCTGTCAACACACTTATTCCTGTGACATTTGGGGTGACAAATGTGGTGGCCAAGAATTTACCGCAGCCTATTTCCACTGCTAGTCTATTTACTTGGCTTCAGCTAAAACGCTTACATCCAAAGCACTCCACAACTAATATTTTCTTCTGTTTTACATGAGTAATCTCTCACTTAATTGATTGTTAATTAAATGTTCTAGAATACCAACACTGCAGAGCGAAGTCCTCTCTAGAGGCAGCATAGCAAGCCACAAAACAGTTTCCCCCCAGCATCTCATTGCATTTATCATTTCTAAGCAGACAGGTTTTGCCTCTGGGGTTAAAAGCAGAGTTCAGCAACTGTTTGGTCATCCCCTTCTAAGTCTGACATGAAGAACAGTAATTCCTTCCAGAAAAGACCAAGAGCTAGGCAGAGGTCATCAGTTTACTAGCTCAGCTCTAGGAAAAAAACTTTAAGATGATCAGACTGCAATGAGATGGGATTTAACTAGTTCATTTGGAAAACACATATAACTGAAGGAAAAGGAAATGCAGCTGCTACTTATAAATGACAAGCAGTCATCAAACCATTACTGTTCTCCTTTTATTCTTGCCATTTCCTCAGTCACTGACGATTTCCGATCAACAGCTGTAATACTGTATATAAATACATTAATGCTCTAGAGAGATGTCCTGTTTAGGAGAACAAGTATTTTTACATAGCTAACATAAATAATCATTTTAGATTTTCTTTTTGTTATCTCAGTACTGATGATTTACAGATTTCACAGGAAGCCTTCTAGCAGCCAAGGCATGATTACACATCCAAAGAATCTCCATGTTTCAGGGAAACGTGCAGGCCAACTTTTTGTTGGAAAATGTACAGATGTAATCTGGGAATGCTCAAAGATTCAGTGACGGGTTATTTTTTGTAATGTTTTCCTGCAGATACTGTCCTTCCACCGGAACTATGGCCTTATATGTAGAAACATGGGCTATAACTTCCTATGACGTGCAACATTCTACCATGCATGCTTTCCCTTTAACTCATCAAGCTCTCCAAGGCCGCTGCCCACTCGCTTATGAAAGGAATGTCACTAAGCATACTACACTAATTCATTCCAGAGCTTCAGACCTCACCAAATTTCACACCTACAAGGGCTAACACTTGAATGTGTACTGCAGGGCAAACATTGCCATGGATGGGGGCCAGAAGAATTTTTTTTTTAAAAAAAAAAAAAAGAGCTGATTCTTAACAAGAGTTTTTACTGCCCAAGAGTGTATGTGTCTCTCAAGGCTTCTTTTTGATTATGCTACACTTAATAATGAAGCAAGAAAGCTCAGGATAAATCTATCATGCCAATCAAATAATTCCAGAACGGAACAAATAACAAAACCCCTGGAATATAAAATCAAGAGCTTGCAATTTGTAAGCCCATAATACACCATCTATTTTTCACTTTTTTTGCATATTACCAAAGGAGATTATAATGAAATATTGTATTTATATTCAATATTAAGGACATTCTAATAATATATTCCAGCGGGTTGCCCTTTCAATGCAATGCAGAAACAATCAGTCCATGCTAACTAGCCATCTACTATGCAACTGTGATCTATTTCAAAAGACAGGGTAAATAAGTAACCCCCATAACACTTCATTATAGCATGATACTTAACCTATTCAACGCAGCAGAGGTGAACAGTACTTAAGAAGTTATAAACTTCAAAACTGTGCAACCTCACTGGAATTCTACTATGCTAATTAAAATCATACTGGAAAGCTTAAGTTTTGAAACAGATATTCATACACGAGAAACAAGGTATGACAAATTCCACTAGTAAATTAGCCTAAGAACACACACACACACACACAAAATGCATCATTGGTTTTCCATACCATAAGCCTCTTAATATCTAAGTATACCCCTTGCTCTCCTGTTTTTTTCATTTCCAGACAGGATTCTTACCAATTCTCCTTCTGTTTCCTAATTATCTTTTCCTTTCTAGACTACAGGATTTATTTAAATCATAGTGGAGGGTACTGGCAGTTCCCAAGCTAATAGGTCAAGCAAACAATCTTTCACAATTCAGCTCTTTGGCTTGTGTATTTTGTTAGATCAATGTTCTGTAAACTGATGGTTTTTTTCCTCCCCTGACTTCCACATTAGCAAGACAAAACAAAAGTGCAGGTAAAAATTCGTAATGTCTTTGTCATTACAGAAAGAGTGAACTACTGCAGCCTCTCAAGTGCTGAGAATGATGTGTGAAAACATAATGCCCAATAATTACTTCTGCAAGTCTACCACAGCTTCATTAAGCGGATTAGAGGACAGTCCCTCTGATTACAAACAGTGAAAGAAACAAATACAGCTTTGGCACTATTTTTACGAAAGTGAGGGAGGCACTAATCCATGCAAAAACCCCAATTTATCTTTCTATTTGATCCTCATGCATTTGTCAAATGCAATGAAGGAAAAGCAAAGAAACTCAAAGTAACAAAACATACACTGTTTTACTATAAATATAACTATTGCTTGCTAACAATTATTATCAATAACAGCTAGATATATACTTATTATTCTTGCTGTCCCCAGTGCCTCTGTAGCTGGTTGCATTTCAGAGGTGATAGAATTTCAGGGTGAAGGCTAGTTCAGTTTACCTTGTAACTTCACAGAGACAAAACAGCTGTTGCAGATTTAACCTAACAATACTGCCACCACCATTTCATAGAGTTCTGATCTTATTACTTATAAGGATAGTAATAGTTTGTTTTTAAAATCTATTGCAGGAGTAGAAGATCAAGGAGAAGCAATTAATAAAGTATAAATTTTGTTTACTAAAGCTTCTGTAATTGAATCATATAAAATTTCACTCACAAAATTAAACAAACCTTAGATCTGGATGCCATGATGTGAAAAAACCCTGACTACAGAAGAACTCAAAAACAAGAGGTAAGAAACAAGGTGTGAAGTAGAAAAAGCACGTAAATATCTAAAATTAATTCTTCATTGCAATTTTTTTTCTTATCTTTAATACTGTCTAAACAACATTATGACTTACCATTTGCATCTGCTGTATATTCAGGATAAAGGTTAGAGTCGTATCCGGTCCTAATTAGTGAAGCATTACAACAGCAATGTGTCCACACTGGTTGGACTGTAGTACCTTCAGAATTGAGTAGCAGGAAACTGGAGCTAGGATCTCCTATGTCTTCAAATCTAGGATGTATCTCTCTGTCTGACTTGATACAGGGAGCTTCAGTGATTTTTAGGCAGGCCAGAGGAAAGCTAATAATAAAAGGTAAATCCTTCATAACATGTTTAACTTTTTTCTTGTTGTTCTTCATAACGTATTCCAAGACCAAAGCTTTTCCATTTTGGGGCAACACTCCTTAAATAATGAAAGTATCAATCATATTATGAAAAGTTTTCAGAGTTCATTTTTTACATTTTTTAAAGAAAGAGTCTTAAGGATCATATATTTGTCCTTGAAGCACTCCCCTTCCAGCTACTTAGGATTCCTGTTGCATGATGTAGGAGGGTTTAAATAGACCCATAGAATCATAGACTGGTTGGGGTTGGAAGGACCTTAAGATCATCTAGTTCTCACCCCCCTGCCATGGGCAGGGACACCTCACACTAAACCATGTCACCCAATGCCCTGTCCAACCTGGCCTTGAATACCACCAGGGACGGAATATTTACACTTCTTTGGGCATAACCTGTCCCAGTGCCTCACCACCCTCACAGTAAAGAACTTCTTCCTTAGATCCAACCTGAGCTTCCTCTGTTTAAACCCGTTACCTCTTGTCCTATCACTACAGTCCCTGATGAAGAGTCCTTCCCTGCCATCCTTATAGGCCCCCTTCAGATACTGGAAGGCTGCTATGAGGTCTCCACGCAGCCTTCTCTTCTCCAGGCTGAAC
>JANHGB010008650.1:0-27828 GCA_026283785.1 Coracopsis vasa
CTCCAACGCGCGCCCCCCCACCCAAATGGAAACACCCCCCCTCCCCATTCTCCCTCCTCACTCCCCCATCCCCAGCACGGTGCTCGACCCCTGCGGCTGCCCCGCACGCCGGGTCCCCGGGGCCCGCTCCCATCCCCGGTTGCGTAATTCGGTCGGGAAGCAGCCATGTTACAGCCGCGCTCCGGCCCCGCCGCTCCCCGCTGCCTCCGGCCCGGGGCTGCCCCCGGGGCCCGGCACGTCCCATCCCCGGTCGGGGCGGAGGCGAGACCCGCGGACGGGGGCTCCGGCAGCCCCGGAGGAGCAGAGCTCGGTGCTGGCTGCACGGAACCGACCTACGGCGTGGCTTTAACCCAGTGTGGGGCTTGCACAGCCCCTGCGCAATACACACGCACCCCTCTTCTGCCCTCGGACCCCCCCAGAAGTTGTGGCCAGGTCTCGGAGCTGGAGCAGCGGAAGCTGAGCGTGAAAAGCGGGGTGCAGGGGGAGTGATTTGTGCTCATGGCTTTGAGTGAAGGTTAACGAACGGGGTCCGGGTTGTTTCTGCAGTGCTTTTGGCGGGGTTTGGCTCTCGCCTGGCTGAAATTCGCTGTTTCCTGCTAATCGAAGTAGTGCTGCCATCACTGCTACTTCAGAAGCGTGGAAATACAAATATATGGATATATTGTTACCGAGTAATTGCAGGTTTGCCTGACTGTTCACCCTGGAGCAGCCTTGGTGTCAGAGCTAAAATAGTGCCAGCCCTCCCAGTTCCCAGTAACTGAACTGAATTTACACCTGGGTGATAAAAACATCAGTAGCTGTTACTTACTTGTTACTTACTGCAAGCATCTCTTGGTATGGTTATTTGGGTTATATCGGCGTTATTTAACAGTTGCATTTCTGTTAAGCTGTTTTAAAGGTAATGGTGGGCATCCCTGCTCCCTTCAGCCCATGGCCAGTGTGGTGGTGTTGTGACATTAATGCAAATGATTTAAAGGGTTTAATGTGTGGATTTGTTCTGTCAGCTTGTTGTATGTAGCTGGTTTGGCAGCAGGGGTGTGGTGTGTGAATTCCACTCCTTAAACAAAGTTAATCAGTCCTCAGGTGGGTTTGTTGGGCAGCAGGAGCCAGGCCCAGCAGAGCTTCCTGGTTGCTGCAGGTATGCGGGGAGCGCAGTTACATGTGCGGTCAGGTATGTTCAGAGCTGATACGCATAGTGCTTGTTGGTATAATGAGAACTGCACTGTTCCATGTGCTGTGTTCAGGCTGCTGAGATGCTTTTCTGTTACAAGAATCTGCTGAAAGGGCAGCAGGATGATGCCTTCCTTTCGTGGATCAGGAATGCAGCTGGGAATGTGCTGTGGAGGGCATCATTGTGACTGTGGAAATGTAGCCTTGCAGCTAGAAAAGTAGGTGAAATCCTTTGGCTGCTCGTGCACACACCTATTTCAGTGTCTGCTTTGTGTTTTGTTTTGTTTCCTCTCCATAGAACTTGTGGAGGGACACATGTTTTTGCAGAGGGCATTGCCTTTGTTCCTGCATGTGCCTGGGTGAAGGGGGATGTGTGTGTGGTTCTCCAGGGTCAAGGTTTTCCTCAGAGATTGTCTATTCTGTTGAGTGATGGAAAAACTCCTCTTCACTGTTCCTTTTCTCTTGCCATGCTGGAAAACAGTTGGTATCTGGTAATGGTGCCGTAGAAGTGTGTGTTTCTCCTTAATAACTACGATTGCATGCGTGCTGGAGTTGTGAGGTGCCTGTCACCAGTGGCAAAGAGTGGTCCTGTCTTAGGCTGGGTGTAAGACCAGCATCTTTAGTATTTGCTGCAATTGCTGGATGATTCATTCCATCTCACCACTCTAAGTTGGCAAATTTGGCTCAGAGTGCTGGTATCTGTGAGTGAGGATGCTTTCCAACAAGGAAGACTTCATGACCTTGTAGCTGTAGATGCATTTTTTTCCCTTTCCCAGTGAGTTGAAGAGGCTATTATTTAAAATGTGATGTGTCCAGCCGTGTACCACTGGGGTGTAACAAAAGCCAATCAGTTAAGTGTAAAATTGCATCTGAAGAGCGTTAGTGAGGAGAAGGGGGAAGAGTACTTGGTTTCCACAGAACCCACTGATTAGATACACTCTGTTTTGGGTTTCTTCCCTACATTTGATACTATTGTGTCTATACTACCATAAATGCTCTCCTACATCACTCTGTGTTTGTACAGACAGGCCCAAGTTATCTGTAGTGAGCCTTATGCTTTTCGTCAAGGATTTTGAGACACTGTTCTGAAGGATGGGGCGAAGACAAGTCTCTCTGAATAGCTGTTGTGTGTCTCCTAAGTAGGAGGGTTGCCAAGCTGCTTGATTTACAAAATACACCAGTGGAAGGCGAGAGGCTTGAATTGGATGGGAAACTACTCACCTGTGAGTGCAAATGTGGGATGTGCTGGTGGGATGGATGCGTGGCAGGAATCTGCTGTGGTCCTGGTGGAGAATCACGTGGTGGAATTGTCAGGTCCCTTTGCTTAGTGTGGGAAGGAGCTCGGTGATCTTGTGGATCACATGAGAGGAGGTAAATGTGCACCTCTGTGTTATGCTCAGTAATTAATACTCAGTTTGTGAAGTGTGTTGTTTGTATAATTATGGTGCAGCTTGAGGCAGCTCGAGGTAATAACTCAGTCCCTTTGTACACACCAAGCCTTTTGTCCACAATGTCCTGTTTTTGCAGCAGCGAGGTGCACTTGGTTTACCCAATGTAAAACAAAGCTGAAGGAATTCGGCAAAGAGGGAGAGGGGGAGTGGATGGTGGGCGTGCGTAGGTAGGCAGGCATGGAACTTGTTTATTGTTACAGTCCTTAGCGTGAGCGTTAAACACTCAAACTCTCAGCCCTGACAGTCTTTTCTAAATGGTGAGTTTGCTGAAAGAAGTATTTTGGCTGCAGCCTCTTGTCTAAAGCTGGATACAGCTCAGGGTGAAAATCAATACTTCACGTCCCTGGCGCTTAGCGCAGCAATTACAGGCAGCTCTCGGTAACATCACTGCAGCCGTGTGTCAGCACCCTCATGTTTGGATTCTTGTTTGGATTAGAATGGCTTGAATTAATTGAAAGCAAAAGGTGAGCACTTGCCCTGTGGTCCAGGTCAGGCTGCAGTGGCAGCAGGATGCAGGGATGCAGGCAAAGCACCGCAGCAAGTGCTGCTGCAGCTTAGTGGCCCCTGTTCATGCTGGGTGTACCTCTGGGCTTTTGGGTTAGGGTCATTGCTGAATCTACACCTTTATTTTCAGTAGTTGAAACAAAAGCAAGATCCATGGGGAAATGAGGAGTTTGGGTGTAAGGACTTGCCATGCTGAATCATAGAATCCCTGCCTGCTTTGGGTTGGAAGGGGCCTAAAAGCTCGTCCAGTTCCAGCCCCGCCACGGGCAGGGACACCTTCCACTAGAGCAGCTTGCTCCAAGCCCCTGTGTCCAACCTGGCCTTGAGCACTGCCAGGGATGGAACATTTATCACTGCTTTGGGCAGCCTGCTCAGGCGGTTGGTCCATTTAACCTGTTGGTTTTGCCTTAGTCTCCTCCCTGCGTTAAGTGGAAAACACCTTAATTAATTAATGTTGGTAAAGTGCTTGAAGATGTAAAATGCAATCAATAGCTGAGTGTTATTATTAATATCTCCTTCAGCATTGGACTTATCATGCTTTCTATTTAAGAGCATCAGTGGTGCGCAGTGGTCACTGCGTCCCAGTGTGGAGCTGGGGATGGTGGGGTTTGCATGGCCGCTGCCGAAGTTCAGCTGGGAAGAGAGTAGGAGCTGCACCCTGCTCCTGGAAGCAAGGATTTCTCTTCCTTGCTGCGCTGTGATCGCAGGTGTGTGCAGCATAAGGAAGATTGCAGTTGTGTCTTGGTGCTTGGTGAGGTCAAAGGGCTGGGAGGACCTTTACGACAGCCAAACCCAGGGGTTTTCTCTTTTTTCTCTTTGATCTCTCTGCACTTTCACAGCTACAATGCAAAGACTTTGACTTTTGCCCAGGAGGCAATCAGTTACCTCTGTGCTATTGCTATTTTGCGAGTAATCATCTCGGGCTGTTGAAAATGCACCTTTTTCATCTTTTCACAAATCTTCCCTGCTATTTGTTCTTCCAGAGCTTGAGAGCTGATACTGTAAAGGAACCTGAGAAATTTGGATACTGTCAGGTGCTGGGAGTCTTGCTGTACTATTACTTTTCCTAATAACTTCCTACTTTATTTACCTCTATCCCGCATAGTTCCCAGAGTGAGGAGCAATTAGTTTCATGCTCTGAAACAATTGCATGCACTGGGAAATAAATCCGTGCATAGCAATATTCGCATGGTTGGTTTAGATGCAAGGAACTGGCTGCAGACAGCACTTCAGGTCACCGTTCATATAGGAAAATCTGCATCTTAATATGAAACCCTATTTGATGCTGAGAGAGACTTTGCAGTTGAGGGGCTCATTGACCAGCCATTGAGGGCAAATGCCTTTCCTCGAGTGGTTCCTGCTCTTCTCCTTGCACCAAACAGGGCTGAAATACCTTGCTACAAGTTAGGCACTGAACCTCAGCACCAGCGTGACATAGAGCAAAGCTTCAGTCTCCAGCTTATTAAAATTCAATTCTCATAATTTCTTGTTGACAGTGAAGCATGAGATAAGAGCTGTTGGTACTGACACAGCAGCTTGCGGAACTGGAGTGCTTGTAACGTGGCACGGCATGCGGAGCCAGGCTCTGCTTACCTCTGTGCACAAACCCTGGGGAATCAGTCAATCGGGGACCTTGGTTTTAGGCTACATCCTCACCTATGGGATGTTGAAGGCTCAGGGCGTTGCTCCTTACTGCTTTGCAATCTTTTTCTGCTTTCTCTTGCTGTATAATTTTGCTTGAGTTTTTATGGCTGATGCTTTCAGGTATTGAGATGAATTTTGTGGAAGCAACAGGTCTGGAGGCTTTAAGCTAGATAAATGCATATTTTGATGTTGGGAGTTGTGTTCTGTGTTAGGTGGAATGGATTTAGCTTGCTTTATTATCAGCAGAGCTGAGCTGTCTCACCAGAATACAGCCATTGAATAATTGCTTCCGAAAGCATTGGCTGAGTTCCTTTCCGGAGTCTGTTTGCAGGAGTTGCAAAGGGGAGGAAAAACTCTTCCCAAAGTTTTCCCTGTGCACCCCTGGCCCAGCAGGGTAATTGGAGGCTTGGGGAATATGAGGGTTTGGGGATGGCTCCCCTGGGGTGAGAGGCTGAGTGATGGTGTCAGGCTGTGAACCAAGAGGACCTGAGATAACAGAGGCTGTGTGGAAGAACAAAGCACCACTGGGTAAGGGCAACTTTGCAGAGGTGTTGATCATGATTGAGTGTGACACTGGCTGGAAGCAGCAGCTCCCAGGGTCATCCTGATACCCCAGTGCCCCTCAGCTCTGCTCTGTGGCTTCAGTAATCTGATAAACTGGTTATTCCTCTAATCTTGTTAGTCCTGTCCTTCCCTGGCTTGCTGGGATGGGACAGAGCTGCCTGTGTGTGGTGCAGGCTGGCTGCTCCCAGCTGAGCCTCTGTGCGGGTGGCTTTTGGTTTCTAGTTTTTTGGATGTGCCTGATTCTGTGTCTGAAACCGCTTAATTGCTAAGACCTCAGCTTTGGAGTGCAGAAGATGAGCTGCAGCAGGGAGCCGTGTTTGCGTAGAGCACCTGAGGAGAGATGGGCTCTTGTCATTAGGATTTTGGATGTGTGTGAGAGCTGCAGCATGCAGGGCTGTGTTTGCCCTGAGATATGGAAAAAACTATTGAGTTTTCCTTCTCAGGTGTGTGATCAGCTGCAGATTTCAAGTACAAGCAGCACCACAGCTACAGTTTACTTTTGGATTGCTTGGACAATGGGAAAGGAGCAAAGATGCCCACAGAAGTATGAAGGGGAATGTGATGCTGTTGTAAAGGCATCATGGATCTCCTGTAGGTACCCATTAGACCCAGCATTTGGGAGAAGATCAGCCTTATCATTGAAGAAGGAAGTAATGCCCTGCTGTGGCATGAATGCATCCTGATCTTGGAGAGTCACCTGTGTCTCTTGCTTCCTTTCTGGAAGGAGTATCTCTTCTGAAGGCATCTGTAAATCCGTTTCTTGCCCTTCTCAGTCCTCATGGAGTCATTGTCCCTGGCATCTGTTCATGCTGCCTGTGCCTCTAAATCAGAATTTCACAGGTTTTAGAGGCTGCACCCGGGAGCTGAACTTCTGGGGTTATCTGGTGTGTCACAGCCTTTGCTGCTGCTGTCCCTGGGGATGTGCTCCTCTCCTGCGCAATCTCTGCTTTATTGTCCCTCTTCTCTGGGTGGCATCTGGAGGAGAATCCCAAACGTTGCTATCACCTCCTCTCTTGTGAGAGTGTGCATCCTCCCTCACTGGCGAGTTCAACGGCCTTTCTACAGAAAATAGCATGGGGGGGGAAATAGTGTTTAGTCTGAATATGTGTGATCTGTAGGGTGTAAAGAGAGCAAGCGAAGCACAATGCTCTGCTGATGCCTATCTCTGACTTCTTTTTGCAATGGCAATCAAACCTGGATAGCTGACACTGCTATGGAGAAGTGTTTCTTTGCAGAGAAGATGAAATGGAGCTTGTGCCTCTGCACCAGCAGATTGAGGCCATTTAGACAATGTCTGAGGTTTGTAACCAAAAGCTGCTCTAACACTTGAGTCTCTGGTTTCATTTGCCTTTAAATTCTTACCAGAACATAGGATTTGCAGAAGCGGACCTGTCTTTCTGGTGCTAACAACCTGCACTAGCCAGTATGTTAGCTTGCCAACCAAGTCCCGTGGCCACCTTACAACTGGAGGATTTTCCAGCAGTGAGTGCATGCAAGCGTGCATGTCAGTGAAGCGCACTTCTGCTCCAGCCTGCTGTTTAAGCAAACTGTCCATCATCCTCCCCTGGAAATTACCTGGGAAAAATAGTGTGGAGTTACTGATGGCCTTTGCCAATGGGCCCATTACTGGCTCTGGTTGGAGAAGACCTTTAAGATCAAGTCTAACTGTTCCCCCATCGCTGCCAAGTTCACCATTAAACTGTATCACTGAGGGCCTCAGCTACACGTTTCAGTCATGCAGCAGGCTAATTGCCCTAAGGAACAGCTTCTCTTGTTCCCTTTTAGCAGCAGACTATCTTAAAATGCTTAGTTTGGTGTTGTGTTCTCATTTAGGTGTGCACAAGAGCATTGCATACGCTTTAGGGATGGGTTAAAAGGTCCTTGTAAGATTCTGCTTTCGTGCTTGGGCTGATTGGAGCAGTCTCTGCTCCCCCTCCCATCACAAAGCAGTGTTTTTCCCAGGATATTTCTGATTGCTCTAAGATATTGCTGCGGGTCGAAATTTGCTGCAGGGTCACAAGCATGGGAAGTGTTTGCCTGTTTTCCAGGGAGATGTGCTGCGTTAGGGGTGGCAAGCAAAGCGAATTGATTTAAGGAATAGATTTGAGGAACTTATTTTTGATGTCTCGATTTAAAGGGTCTAGACACTCTCTGAAGTTGCAGAAGGGGGAAAAAGAACATCTTAAAAGAAACCTCTAAGACTGCTATAAAGGTTTTAGGGGACTACATGGAGGTTTTGTGTAGGAAAATGCATTTTGAATGTTGAATAACAGCTGCCCTCTGATGTGGAAGCTGGGAAGGCACAGCATGTCCTGGCATGGCCATCATAGCCTGCTGTGTGGGGTCTGGGATAATGGTGCTGCTGGAGAAGACCTTGTGGGACACATTCTCAGCTCATCTTGCACATCTGCAGTGCTTCTCAGGACTGACTCCTCACCAAGGAGGAGCAGAGCCCAGCTCCGAGGTACTCTTGGGTATCAGATGCTCCCTGGGAGCTGAAGGTTGTTGTGTGGTTTCGAGTGACAGCAGCACATTCACAAAACAGATTCCTCCTCCCGTGATGGCAAAATACTTCCTCTGTGCATTTGGCATTGTTTGTTCTAGCCTTAAACACACCCAATTACTTGTCTTTATGTTTCTCTATTACTGCGTTATCTGCTTGGGCAAAAGCTGTTGTTTTATCCACCTGCAGGTTCTTAACGTTAATTCCCTGAACTTTTACATCCCTCCATAATGTGTCTGGAGTTGTTAAATGGCTTTTCCCAACTTGCCATGATTCTTTGCTGCCAATGTGATGGCTCAGGCAGCAGAAGGGGTGGGAACTTTCAGGTGGAGATGCAGTGTGCTCCCTGCCACATTTGCGCTATATAATTGAATCTGCAAAGATCATTGTCATCCTTGGGAATGGAGCTCGTTTTAGAGCCACGCAGGCGTTAGTTCAAATGAGTTTGTTTCCTGCATGATCTGCCTTTGTGGTCAAGAAGCATCTAAAGCTGACAGTTTTGGGTGAGAGGTCTGAGTAATGGAGTTCCTCAGTTTCAACGAAAAGCAGAGGGAGGTGGTGGGGCTGAAGCTTCTGTGGGAAAAGCCATCAAAACCAGAAGCTCATAGCAGCATGGGTCTGAGAAACCTATTTTTTCAACCTATTTAGTAGAAAAAAACTGTATTTAATGCCACGAAGGCATATTTTGGAGTGGTGTGTTGATATATAGGCAAAGATGCTGCAGGATTTGTTAATCACGAAGTACCCAGGCAGTGGCTGTGTTGGCATCAGGGTGGATTCTTGCAGGGCCCTGGATGCTTTTGTACACAGATGCTTTTGGTTGGTTGTTGGAGCGGTTGGGAGAGGTGGTGGTGGGGATGAGCCATGGGCTGGTGGGGAGCTGAGTGGCATCATCTCCTTCTGGGCATGTCCCCTGCTCGGTGCCCAGTGCTGCCTGTCCTGATTTAGGAGCTGCTGGCTTCAGAGGGAAAGAACGGGGTGAATGGGGCACACTGGAATGGGATTATGAGCTGCCACCTTGCCCATGTTTTCATGATCATGTTATGGGGTGGCTTTGGTCCAGCCTTGGGACTGGAGATCCAGAAGTTGCTTACAAGCTGCTTAGGTTGTGTAAAGGTCTGCCTGCTCCCCAGAGCAAGGCATGTGGACCCTGAGCACATCACTGGCAGCTGCTGAGGTTTCTTCAAGTGTGGCCCCAAGTACAATTTATTGTTGCTTTCAGGCAGAGCAAAGCTTCAAAAAGCACTTTTGCCACCATTGCATAGAACCATTCAATGCTCTGTTCCTTGCTGGACATGCATAATTTCTAAGGGTATTTTGGAAAATGATCTAATTTAACACATTTTCTACACCCTGCTTATCACTGTGGTTTCTGAGTGCAGTCATTAGGGACCAGTTTGATTTTGGGGTGTAATTCCTCTGGTGGGCGCATTTGCTCTGCAGCAGCAGAACATCTTTGATTCAGCATTACATGTATGGCAGGATTAATGGTTTGAATACCTTGTAGGTTCCTTAAAGGTTCTTTTCTTTTTCATTTGAATAAAGCCATATTATCTTGGGCTGAGGTTTATTTGATGCTGCTGCGGTTTGTGAACTGTAGTGCTTCCTGTGCTGTCAGTGTTGGACTGCTGCATGTGAGAGTGTCTGTAGCCCCTGGAATCATAGAATAGTTTGGGTTGGAAATGACCTTAAGATCATCCAGTTCCAACCCCCCTGCCATGGGCAGGGACACCTTCCACTAAACCATGTCACCCAAGGCTTTATCCAATCTGGCCTTGAAGTAGCCTGATGTTAAATCTGGATAAATAGTTGTGACTATTTTATATTAGTTTAGTTTGGATAGGAGGAGCATGTGTAAAAAGAAGCCATGAGAGCTCTGCCTGTTCATCAGTCCAACAAGAACATGGTAATGGCCATGGTAATGCAGGATTAAAAACCCATCTGCAGATAAAGCATTGACTCCACTTGTTGCAGCATTGAATGATCCAGATAATATCAGATAAGCAGAGCTGGATGGTGTGCCAGTGTGAGCCTGTCAGCACACACATCTTTCACCTCATCACAAAGTTTAGTCAAACCTTGCTTTGCACAGTCATGTTTTCCAGTGAATGTGGATATTACACAGGGAGGAATCAAGCAAATTCTCATTGGTGAGAGACCCTTCTTGGATGAGTTTGGGATAGTATTTGGGAATAGACTTGCAAGGCTGCAGCTTATTTCAGGGGCTTTATTAACATGCTGTTAGACCTGGTTCTTGGACACATGGAATTCGGTGCTGCTGCTAAGGTTTAGTTCCTTTAACTTTGAGGAGTCATTTCCACCCCTTGTTGCCATCCTTGCATCAGGAGATGGTACCATCTCTGTGAGAACGTGGGGGACCTGACCCAGGTCTTTGCCACAGCACGAGCCAAGCCCATGGGGTTGAAAGTTCTGATGAGGTATTTTGGCATCTGTGTGGTTGCAGCAACCTGCCCCTTGGTCAGGACATACAGGAGGGACTTTGGCTGTTGGGTGATACTTGCTGCAGGAGCTCATGGCCAGTGTCATTTCTGGCTGAGTGCTTGATCCTCTGGTGTGTTCTGAGCTGGAGCAGTTGAGCTTTTGGGCGCTCTTGGAAAAGGAAAATGATCGGAGCCTTGAAGACTTCTTGTGATTTATGCCAGTTCCTTTTAGTTGCAGCTGCACATAAAGACTCCAAATTTGGGACATTTTGCTTCACTGCAGTTTTTATGAGGTAGCTCTCATTTGCTAATTCCTTTTTGGTCGTTAGTGCTGATGTAAGTACAAACTTATTCTGCAGCAATGTTTTGCATTTTTCCTGGACTTGAATCGGTAAATGAGTGTTGATATCTTTGGGACAATCTGGCAAAGAGAGGGGAAGTGGAAAATCTGGAGTGATACTCTAAAGATAATTTTGTTCATGGTTTCTTTTAATATCAATGGTCCAAGTCACTTATCAAACCAAGTATCTTGAGTGACAGGGATGAGGTGGGTATTGCTGGCTCCGAGTAGATGACGTGAATGGATGTAGTGGTGGAGCTAACCAGTAGGAAATTATTAAACACACTCTGGTTCCTCTGGGGGTGTGTTTTCAGTGTATCTTGAAGTTCTTTAAGTGTGTGTACACAGTTCAGAGAGTAATACCATCAATTAGACCTACAAGAAAGACTAATGAAGAAGTATAACCCTCTATAGTATACAAGATTTATCCCTGATTAGCAGAGCTGCTCAGATCTCATTGTAAATCTGTGGATAAGTCATTAGAAGACCAGTAGTAAGTTGGTAATTAACATCACCAAAACGTTTTCAGTGTTTGTTGTGTTCCAAATGAGTGGAAAAAAAGAGGTTAAGGAAGAGTAAGATCTTCCTTTATTCCATTCTATCAGGGAACAAGGGTTGGGAGAGGAAGCGTAGGGTACCATAGATGCTATGGCTTGAACTAAATCACAGAGAATGACAGCTGCCTGCTGCAACTCATCCCCTCACCCTGTGGCTTTTGCAGGTACCACAGTACTGAGTCAGGGCCCTTTTCAACTTGAATCCCACACTGAAAAGTCCATTTTTCCCTCTGCACAGCTCCCATTAACATCAGAGAGTTGCAGGAGCCTGTCCAGAGCAGAAAGATCCCATAGATCCTCATATAAGTGCTATGCAAAACACTCTATTTTATCAGTGCGCTCGTACTCAAACTGGGTAAATATTGTCCTGGGCAATATACCGCCAATTCCTTCTGATTTGCAGCCAAAACCTCGCTGGGTAGAGCAGCAGCGGCAGTGTTTGTGCTTGTGTGCTGCTGCCGGCATCTCCCTCTCCTAACAGGAGCAGCGTGCAGGAGAGCTCTCCTTCACAGGCGAGTTGTTCTGG
The DNA here is from genome assembly GCA_026283785.1 of Coracopsis vasa. NCBI lineage: Eukaryota > Metazoa > Chordata > Aves > Psittaciformes > Psittacidae > Coracopsis > Coracopsis vasa. The sequence goes on from JANHGB010008650.1 coordinate 11,701, forward strand.
GGGTTATAAAAGTGTTCTCATGATGAGGTGCTGGTCAGGCTGAACTCCATAAGCATGAGCCCAGTGTCTGTCTGTCTGTCTGACAAGTGCTGTCACCAGCAGAGATTCCTAATGAGGAGCCGTTGCCAGTGTGTTATCCTGCTGTGTTGGGATCTGCACGCGGCAGTTTCCTTCCTGCCTGTTTATTCAGGCAAGCATGAACTTGCTTTGTTAGTTATTTCACCTCTTATAAATGATGGCTAGCACAGAAGATTAGCTACTTTCTGGTGAACTCAGGAATGTGTTTATATATATTAAAAGATTTATAGTTTTAATTCATTTTTATGGTGTACAGCACCACAACCAAGAGAATTTGCTGTGGGTGGTACTGTGCTGGAATCACCTTTGCTCTTCAGCATTTCCTTTAAGCTTATTTGCATGAGGTTGAGCTGCTAAGCAAACATTCCCTGTGTTTTAACCTGTTGCAAAGCTACACCGTGCCCTTCCTCCTTACCCTGCTCTGGAAAAGAAGGCAGCTCCCATTGTGCGGATGTGCTCACCAGCACAAAAAGAAGCAAGGTCCTTTATCAGCACCTCTTTGATAAAGGAAGGCACAAAAGCCCTGGCATGGACCCACATCTCCTACTTACTTGGAGATGAAAAGCTCTTGAGGCTTTGGTTTGTTGTGAAAGTTAATTGTGAGGCACTTGAACCTTGGCAGGGCTCCCACACCAAGACTCATCACGCCTGAGCTGAGCCCTCCAACAGGTACAGGTCTTGTCTGGGCTGGTTGCTGGGGCTCCCTGTGCAGTCACAGGGGAAGGATGGTACCTCCAGAGGATGTTCCTCCCTGATAGTTTAGACATCCCAGGAGGAGATGGAATGGTCCCTAGGAGATGTTGGTCTCCTCACTGGCTGTGCTGTGATCTAGAGCAGCAGGTGAGATGATTCCACCCCAACATCAATCTCTGCTGCTGGCTGCAATGCTACTGTGCCACCACTTCAGCTTAATTGAGGATTGCTTTTGGTAGAGGCTGTTGTGCTTGCGTCAAACCACGTCTGGAGATGCCTGCAAGCGGAGTTGGTTCCTCAAGGGTGTTCCCAGCGCTGCTCATTGCCCAATGCATCTCCACAACCCACTCAGAGTAGCATCTCTTCTGTCAAATCTGGGTGTCCCAGAGCATCCACTGAGATCTTTATGAGTCTTTTGGGATTGTGAGTCACATCCAGGACCCTTGTGGTTTTGGGCTGATCCTCCAGGTCCTTCAGGTGACGGTGGAATGGAGGTCCTGGCACTGTCAGGTGAATGAACGCAAAAGGCCCTGCCTCTTCCAGCTTTGCCTTGCCCCTGTTATTAGCATTTAAATAGGCTCAGCATAGGAGCTTTCCCCATTGCTGGTGCTCTGCGAGGTGGGAAGCTCTCCTCTGCCAGGTTGCTTTGCACAAACCTGAAAGAGAAGCAGGACTAAAAGCCAAGCCACATGATTGCACAGGGACAAGGTTTGTTGTGGGTGGCTTTCTTCGTTTGTTTGTTTTAAAGATGCTTTCCTATAACTCTTCCCTGGGCAAAACCTCATGCACCAAGTACCTGAGGGATCTGGTGAACTACTGGATGAGAGGTCAGGTTGCAGATGTTGCCATGCTGAACATCTGCAGTGGAGATGGAGGGTCTAAGGCTTGCTTTTGTGGGGCTGGTTTGGGCAGGTTGGATCAAAGTTGATGCTTGCTGTATATGTTGCTTTGCTTTTCATCTTTCACCACAACCTCCTGATGGTTTTATTAATGCCAGGGGTTGTGCACACAGGAGGATTTGATAGGAAAGCATCACCATGCCTGTGGTTCAGCTTGATTGTCATAAGAGGGGGCAAAAAAACCCTCTAACAGTCTCAGAACCAGTCTGACAAATAGTGTGTTTCCTGGTTTGAGTCTCCATCCTCCATTTAAAAGAAATAAACCCACTGTCCCGGTGGTATTGTTTTCTACCTGTGCCTTTATGACACACAAGTAGATGTTACTGATGCGGCAGTGCAAAGGAAAGGAGAAGTGATGCACAAAATGAATTGCCAGTTTGTATGCTTCCCTGTATTGGTCTAACAGCATTCCTGTCAGGCAGGCCAGAGCACACTACTGGAGTATGATCATACCCGACTGTCACAAATGCGGATGCTGTATCTACATCTCAGTGAATTTCATCCCTTGGTTCATGTGTACTGGTCCTCTGGGGACTATCGCAAATCCAGTGTTACAGAGTACAATGGCACATTTGATTTATCAACCCTATTAATGATTGGATTGAAGAGGAAACCAACATGTTAATTAAATTCACAACCAATGATGAACTTGGTGTTGTGAACACCAGACAGGACAGAGATTTAGGAGTGAGTATTTTGTGCTGCTTGTTGATGGTATTAACAGAAGTTCAAGCTGACCCAAGTGAACTGGGATAAAACCAAAGGTTTCCCCTCTGACTGAACGTTTTCCCTGTTGGCTTTGGGCTGGTTTGTGTTTTGTATTTCTTTTCTGTGGGTTTTAGTAATGCAAACAAACAACTTGGCTTCACCTTGGGTTGTACTTCACTTCATTTCCAGTTTTCTCTTGCTCCCATGCATTAACATGCTTAGGAGGTGAGCTGCAAGTAGGCAAGAAGAGGACGTACTTCTTTAATTTGGGTTTCAAATGTGTGTTTTCTAGAATGATGCAAATTCCCTGAAGTCCAGGGCTGACCAGCTTCTCTTGACAGATCTTTCGGTAGCAGTATTCCTATATGAGATACTAAGTGCCCAAACTGATCCATAGTGTGTATAACCACATGTCCCAAGCTAAATGCATGTATCGTGGGCTCTCAGCCACCCATGCATGACCTCCTCCCCTTGGCTTTTGGATTGTGTTCCTGACCTTCCAAATTGTCTCCAGCTGAAACTCTTCTTTAAAAGTGAGCTCAGTTGGAAAATGTTCCTGTGCAGTGTTAACACGTTTGGAGGAAAAGCCTCTCTTGAAAGGTGGAGTCAGCCAGAGGTGGTGTATTAAACCAGAGATGCTTTAGTGCAGTAAAGGTACCTGTTGATTATCTATAAGGAGAATAATGCAGCAAACCCAACTGTGAATTAGTGTATTGAGCACTACAAGGGCAAGTTTAACCAAAAGCCTCTTATTCTTCATCTAACTTGGTGCAGGTTATCAGAGGGAGGGATTGCAGGACCTGTTGGCAAGGAGCGACATGAATTATTTGGGGCTGGGCTAAATAAAGTTAATTCTGAACACTAAGTGAATTAATTTGTCCTTGGCATAACCCCAAGTCTGCATGAACAGCACTCAGGTTATGAACAGAAGAGTTTTGCTAGCTCACTAGCTTCTTGGTCGGAAGAAAGCTGGTATTTTAAAGATCCATTTACCATTGTTCAGGTCTTACCATGCCACCTCAAAGACACCCAGTGGTTTGAATTTCTTGCTTCTGCTTAAAGTGTTTTGCAATTGATTGGTTTCTCTTCTTTTTTCTTGTACTATGTTTTCTTCTGTTGTATAACTTGAGGTGCAATTAGGAATTTGTGATGCCAGCCTGGATCTGAGCAGTGCCAGGACTGCACCAAGCATTAAACCCCTCAGAAGGTAAATATTGCTAAGGATGTAACGCAGGGAGTCTTTGAGAAGACCCAGGCAAACAGTGTTGAGGGGATTCATACACCCTTTGATGTCTGAATGCTGTGGAGAGGGGGATTAAGGGCTTGTAGGATATCGCAGACCATGGATGGGAAAGACTTAGGATCAGGAAACAACCATCTGAGCAGTCACCCCTGGAGGTGTAAGGTTGGGCACTCCAGGACATGGGCAGAGAAGCTTGTTGGGTTCATACCAGCACAGGGCGTTACTGCAGTGCCACAAGGAGATCCCTTATACCATGTTCTTGAGGTGCTTATGAGATGCTGAAGCTTATCCAGGAGGAGCAGGGCCACCCCTTCCTGCAGGGAAAACTCAAACCCCTCACCTTTACTTGTTCTGTTTCTGCTGAGTGTCCTTTGAGTAATGATCCTCTTTCTACATCTGGATGGGAAGAAACGACATGGTTAAAAGCCCTGGTTACAGGATCCCTGCAAAAACACCCAGGTTGTGCTGGTAATGATGGTTGAGTAGGGAGGAAACGGCTGAGCTTTGCTGTAAAACACAGGTTCCTGGGTGTATTTTACCCAGGAGAGTGGGCTTAAGTAGTCGGGTGATGGGGAAACAACACACTGCGTATGGGGGCACATGTGGGAGAACGCGGGGACGTAGAGCTGGACCCAGAGCAGTGAGAGGCAGGTTTGGTGCTGTGCATCCCCCACCCTTCTTCTTCACCACAATATAGAGCCGTTATATAGGGCAGGGGCTGAGTCTGGTTAATGTGCAGCACAGAGGGACTGGATGATATTAAAAGAAAACTGTGAGAACGCTTCCTGCACTGAGTGCTCAAAGGCATCCCCTGTTCCCCTGGCTGTTATCTGCAGCAGCATCCCTGTCCCCTGCTCCTCCAACAGAGCAATTGGATGCACAGAAGCCTGCTTGCTCCCAGTAAGTGTTGCTCCCTGTAATGCCAGGAGAAAGTCACTGCTTCCCACAGCATCTTCGCAGGTGTAAGAAGAGGTATCCTCTTGCAGAAACCCCCCATGGGCAAGGGATGGGTTTGCACCTTGCTTGGTGAAGGAGCTCCTGCCTGAACCAGCACTGTGTGCATTGCAGAAGTCTTTTGCACGTCAAAGGGGTGTGAGGGTGGGAGAGACGGCCTGGGGGTGGGTCTGGGAGAGCAGAGGCAAGTTCTTAAATGGAGTTTTCAGCAATTTTAAGGTGAATTGCAATAGGCTTCAGCTGTTCCCGACATTCAATGTGTCAGAGGACATCAGTCACTATTTGGGAAGATTAATGGCCTACAATTCACATCACACTTGTAGGGTTTTTTTTGTTTCCTGGCGTTTCTTGTTTTACTAATTGCAATTGTTTCACATCCTCTGATCTATTCTACTTCTTAATAAGGCATATAATTCATGATTTAAATGGTGGTGTTCTTATAATTAGATGAGTTATTTTTGTCAGTGCTGATTAGTTGGTAAGTACAGATTAATCTTTGAAGATGTTATACGGTCCCTTGCTGGTTTGGTTTCAAAGAGGTGATGTGGCACTTGTTTCACGGCGTTCCCACCAACTTCAGCCCTTCTAGTGGGAGGAAGGTGCTGACAAATTGGAAATGGGATTTGAAAGGCTCGTGTTTTACCCTGTAAAACTCATTCTGTTGGGAAGTTGAAAATGCAGCTCCCTGGGCGGGCAATGTCTCTGACTGCACTGGCTGCTACGGAGGTCCCCAAGTAGGGTTTTGGGGTGCACAAGCAGTATCTTGCTGTGGCAGGGCATAACCTGCCATTTGCTGGATGTGTCCTAGAAAAGCATTGCCCTTCACAAGCAGAGCCTTGGCCTTTTGATTCCCCTGGAGTTAGTTGCAGTGAAGGACAATGTGGGCTTTGTGCTCCTGTCCCCGCACTGGGGGACGGTTCCTGCTCTCCCCCCTGCGATGCTGACACCGGAGCTGTTCTCTGCTCATGATGCAGAAGCTGTTTGTGGGATTAAAGCTCTTTTAGTTCATTTTAAGACTGCTTAATGATGGGTGTGGTGGCCAAGGGGAGGGAGTGGGCACCTGCACACTGCTATGACTCAGGTGCAGATAACTTTGGGGTGAGACATCCCAGCATTTCCCATCCCCTGCAAACTAGACCAAGTGAAATGGTTGATACACTGTGGTGTAATTAAGCATGTGGTTTTGGAGTGGCAGTCTACTCCAAATGATGTGAACCATGCTGCTACAAGGAATGGTGTAGCTGGAGCTGAGCCATTGCATTATTCAAGACCAGATCTCTGTGAAGAGGGAGTAAAGCAAATGTTTTTTGTCACTACCAAGGAAACCACAGTGTTCTTCAGTGGCTCGTTTTCATTGTAGGCAGTTTGAATCCTCCCTGGTTTAGCAGATGGCTCCAAACACAAATAAGCCTCGGGGATGCCTGTCGCTGCCTGTGACCCTGGGAAAAGTAGAAACCACATCGGAAATGAGCAGGGATGAGGAGATGCCTGACATTTTTCCTCAGCAAATAAGTGTGGCATAGGGAAAGCCAGAGTAAGCTCTGTGTGTTTTTCAGTGCTGTGAGCACACCTTGAGCAAACCCCTTGTACCACCCTGTGAAGCAAAAGGGGCTCCTGATCCTTGGTGATTCGAGGGCACCTGTGTTAATTGATGGTCTCTGTATCCACAAAGGTGTTGTAGGTTTTGTATGTGTTTCCAGAGCCCCTCTTCCTGAGGATGGTTGTTGAAGTCATGTGAATGCTCTCCTTTGGGTTACTAGGGGGTGAATTTGGCACTCGCTGTGTCTCTCACGCGCAGATCCAGCTATGAGCAATGGTGGGGTGGTTACACAGGCTTTGGAGATGAGTTTGCAGTCTACTGTAAAAGCACTGCAAGAAAAGGATTTACCAAAGTAGGAACAGAGGGGTGATACTGAGGGTTTCCATCCTTCCCTGGTTACAAATCTGTTGGGCTGTCCACTCAGCAGCTGGAAATAGGGCCCAGGAGCGTCTGCCAGGAGGGCAGAGGTGAAGCAAAGAAGACCAAGGGGTTTCTCCGTCACCCCAATGCAGTCTCGTAATGCAGCCTGGGATTTCCAGCCCTTCCTTGCTTGGGCTGCAGCACTGGAATCAGCACATTGTGCAAGAAATGGCTTGTGCTTTATGCACCAGCTCGTGCGGCTGAAGAGGGGGTCAGAGTGTAAGGCCGTTAAGTGGCCGGATTGCCCTGCTATGTTTGCCACAGGATAATGGAAAATTCCTGTCAGGACTCTTGCTTGATCTGGGGCCAGAGGAAACAGGATGAAGTCTATTCCACTGGCGAAACACTAGGAGAGTGCACTGTGCATCTTCCGGCGCCTGCTGCCAATGTTTTTATAGGCTGGAGACTTCGTTTTGAAGAGAAGGAATCGCACGCAAGGCCAGCCTGCAGCCGTGCCAGGCTTCTTGCCTTGTGTCCCTTGCACTGCCTGTGTGCCATTCCTGTGCCTGATTCTGGAGGACTGCATGCACAAAGCCTGCCATAGCTTCGTTTTCTGCTTCCCAGTATGATGGGAGGAGGTCAGGGCTCATGAGTGCCCTGCAGTTAGACCCTGCGGTCAGTGTCCTCACACAGCATATCCAGCACATCAAGTCTGTTGACAATAAGAACTTACCAGGGGTTGCAGTAGGCTTTACAGCCTTTTGTTTTCCCCAGGTGGGAATGTAAAAATTACCATCAGAATTTGTGGAGATAAAGGGAATCCTTTATGGAAAACTAGTGCGTAGTAGAAGGCTTTTAAAGGAAGCTTTAATATTAGGACTTTGTGGTGTTTCTGTGTTACAAAGCCATTTGTGGCATGAGGCTTTTGACTGAAGGATTCGACTTGTAGTTCTTAGACTGTTATCGTTAATAAAATGACTTTGCACTTTGATAGCCTCTTTCACTCAAGAATCTAAAAGTACTTTAAAAGTGCTAATGAATTAAGCTCCTTGATAGCTCTTAAGTGCAACTCTTTGTACAGGAATTTGGTCCAAAGCCTAGTGAAGTCAGTGGAAAGATGTCCATGTCATTAGCTCAGACAAATCCCTTAATCTCTCTGTCCCTGCTTGTCCCATCTGCAGCCAGAGTTAATGGCATGGACATCTCCTCATGTCAGGAGCCCTCGTATATTTTTCCATTGATATTTTTTTTGGATGAATCCATGGGAGTAGCAGTACATTCAAGGTAAAGGATGGGGACAGAAAGATTTAGGGTTATGGATTTTGTCTGCTATTGAGTTCTGACTTAAGGTCAGAGATTTAAGAGTAGTCTGGGCTGGAAATAACGTAGAATAATGCTGTAAGGGAAAGCCAGTTAGCCCAGCAGTGATGCAGTGTAGAGCAAGAGCTCTGTGCTGCTCATGTGCCATTGTGGTCCAGCTCAAGGAGCAGTGTTTTCCTCTAGGAAATCTGCAGCAGTGGGAAGAGCCATGTCTTGTGGTTTCCAGTCCAAGTCCGTCCCATGAGCTGTATTCCTTTACCCATTTTTAGTTTGTTGGAATTTTGCCATGAGTTTAAATGTTTGGGATCACGCTCTGGAGAAGATGGTTCCTTCTGCTGCAGGACGTAGCTGTGGACGTGAGCAGCTGGGCTATAAGGAAGAGTGCATTGCTGCTGATGGAAACTCTTTTCATCCTTCATCCTCATGGATGTCGACTGAACTAACAGGGGAATTCTTGTTGCTGTATTAAAAAACATAAAAGCAGTTACGCCCCTGGCACAACCAGACACAAGGCGCTGTGAACATCTTGACGCCCCTTTCCTCTTCCAGCCATACAATGGGTTGTGTAATGTCCTTAGGTCTGATCAGCCGTGACAATCTGTATGTTATGGATTCTAGCTCTTTGTCACCCTGTTACAATCTCCCCTCTCCCCTACCTTTCATTAATTGTCTCAAAACTATCTCATCGCTGCTGTGATTATTTTTCCAGTGGATAAGCCTGTTAGAGATAATCTGGTTTGCTGAATTTCCTTTCCGCTGGGCAATCTCCTTAATCGCCGCCTCGGAGGATTGCATCGTGTTTGGTATCAGAATGTGGCTTCGTATAAATATTCTGTTTCTCTGTGGCTGTTCTGCTGATTAAGGTCTGTTCTTTCTCCTAAATAAATTGTCTCATGAAATGCTTCCGAGAAGGGAGAGTTTCATGGAGACTTAGTGCATGTTTGGTGCTTCTGAGCAAATCACATTGGCCAAGATGGTCAAAATTCACTGTGCATTTTGAACGTCAACTTTGAAAGTTCAGGGGCCAAAACAAAGGGAAGAGGAGAGATGAGGAAGAGGAAAGAGTTATAATCCTTAAATGTGACATCCCTCATATTACAGGATAGAGTCCTATGTGATTGGTGGTGGGTATCCCCTGTGGGATGCCCCAAGGAGAAAAGAAAGTGGCCAAAATGCACATTCCTTCTTTCATCTATTTCCCCACTATGCAGCGATCAATAACATCATTTAATCTCTTTCAGAATTCTTATCAGATTTCATGTAACCTGATGAGGATGCTCCTTTGGAAAAAGCTCATTTTCAGCCCTTTTAAAACAAACCTCTCCCTTTTTAGATGTGCTTCAAGGATGCTTTTTCTTTTCCCTGTCCAAATCAGCGCTGGATGGAGGATCAGGAGACAACAGTTCTGTTCCTGGCATTGCCAGAGAGTTGCTGAATGATCTTCAGCAATTTGTTTGATCTGTGCCTCATTCTCACAAATAAGGATGCTGGTAATAACTTTCCATTGTTAAAGCTCTGGTAATAACTTTCCATTGTTAAAGCTCTTAAAGCTCTTGTATAGAAAGTGCTATATGGGAGTTAGAATAATTATGGTAATCATTTGCAAGTGAAGGCACTGGAAATAAAAGTTTCTGCAGTGTAGGACCGTGGTTCTTGTTGAAGGGAATAATGAGAATAATTTTGGCTGGAATGACCAATCAGATGTGAATAAGGTAACTGCTTCTATTGAATTTACAGTCAGTGGGGAGCTAGATGAGTAAAGAATGGAAGAAATGGGTGGATGGTGTAGGTTTCCATTTGAGCTGTCCTTGGAAAAAAGGAAAGCCTCTGCTTGCCCAAGCTGATTTTGATCTTGTCTAGCACCTATACACCAGGTAGGCTTCTTGTGTACATCAGCACTGAGCTATTCTGTCCATGATTAAAATAATCACAAACAGAAAACCAAACCCCACCAAACCCCACCAAACCCAGTGATGTTCACCTCTGCAAAAGCCATGTTTCAGAGGGATCTGGTGGAGGTTACCTGTGTTTTGATGCGTGCTGAATTCCCTCGAGCACTGTATCCCACATAGCCGAAGCTGCTGTTCCCGTTGTTCTGCTGCAAAGGAACCAGCCAGACAAGCAGGTCGTGCCAAAGCTTCACAGTGCAAATAAAGAGTCACGGGATCAAGGCTGTAATGACAGACTTCATCATCTGTTGTGGCAATATGTGTTTTAGATGAGTGAAATTAGAGCCTTGTCTTGTTGGGTGCAGCTCCTGATCAGATCCATCGTCTGAACATCGTGCTGGTTTATCACAGCAAATATTGTGGTGGTATTTACATGGTTTAATGGCAGCTTGCGAAAGATGAGTCCTGCTTCCAGATCTGACAATAACTCATGATAAGGTCACCGACAGGGCTCTTCTTTCACCTGAGCTGCTATTTCCCTGACCTTAATGCCTTTGCAAGGAAAATGCTATATGACAGCCAGGGATGATTAGACTTGCACTATCTATCGACACGGTGCAACAACAAGAAAAAGGATTTATCAGTGTCCCAGGAGGCAGAGAACAAATTTAGGTCCTGATCTTGCATATGCTTACACAGCTAATTACCTTTACTCAATGGAGCCCATTCAGCCCATAGCACTTGTCCTTCATCTGTTCAGCACCACGTGTGTGAATGCTTATTGAAACACGAAGTCAATCGGGGTATTGTTGCACGTACGTTTTTTCTTATGTTCTTGTTTGAAGCGAGGAACAGTCTCTCCGTTGTAGAAATCACTTTTGGTTCTGAACACAATACAGCTCTTGCTGGGAAATTGCAGCCCAGGTAAACTCATGCTTTCCAGTTCCCAGGTCTGAAATTGCTGAGCTTGGCTGCTTTGAGGCAGGAAATGTTTAGTGCTATTTGTCACCACGTGGGTTGATGTGGCTCCAGACACGGGTGTCGTGCCAGCTCTGGGACTTTGAGTAATAGGCACATAATGACTGATTACCTGATTGTTGTCGGGTGGCTGTGGATCAGGACCTTGCTGTCTTAGCAATTAATCTGCTTGTTGATAACTGCTTGACCAAATCCTGGCGGGATCTCTCTTGTCATTGCCATCATTTGGCAGCAAGAGTTGCAAGGAGACTTTTAGCACGCTTTAAACTGGAGCTTACACTGTTTAAGGATATAGAAGTACATAAAACGGAGTGAATCCTCTCTGCAGGAGGCAAATAAGAGTCTGTCCAGATGGGCTCTGTGCATTGAGCCAGCCAGGGACCTTTCTGCATTGCTGGGTCTTCCCAGGGACTGAGCTGCTTTGGCTTCACTTCTACATTAAAACTACTTTGTGATAGCTACAGACAAAACCCCACAATTTACATAACGATTCTGTGATAATGATATTAACATAATGGTACAAACAATCATAGAATCAACTGGGTTGGAAAAGACCTTTAAGATCATTAAGTCCAAAAGGAAAGTCTGCAGAGATTTCTTCTTCCCTCTGACCTTGAGTGCTGATGTTGGACTGGCTCTGTATCCCTGTTTTTCCCCCGTGTTTGAACTTGAAAGGTTCTTTAATACTCAGCTCAATGTTTCTGTTTTGCTTTTTAAATTCCTTATTATTTCCCATGGCTGTAATGCGCAGCCATGCCCCGTGCCAGGTCATTTCCAGGACTTGGACCCAAATTAGATTCAGTAGCTGGAAGGCGCTGAGCCTCAGAAATGTTTGTACATGATTCAGTTCCTGGAGGACAAAGGCTCATCCTTGGCCGTGGAACATCATACACGCGACTCTGCTTGTGCTTCCAGGCACTGTAAGAAGAGAAACGTGGAGGCAGGCTGTTCCCAGGATAGTCCTGCTTAAAATTTCCCGCCTAACTTGGAGGTCTGTCTCCTTTCCCAGCCACATTCTCCCTCTGAATCTTTATCAGATGGTAATGAGCATTTGTTCCCACCCAGCACAGGAGTGGTTATTAAGGGGTTTGAGACAGCTTTGCAGTTCTGGCTCGGTTACAACCCTCCTGATGAAACCTATAACCCCTTCATGCCTCAGCTCCCCACCTTGTGCCACTCTGCAAGTGCCCCATGACCCTGAATGACTGAATTTTAGCTGTGCTCAGCTCAGGCATCTTGTGATGTGTAAGGTTTGGGAATAAATAGGCTCATGGCAGGTTGTGTTGCCCTAGTGTGACTACCACCTTGTTGCTTGCTAGAGATGCTCCCGTTGTATGGTCCTGCAGAGCCTAGGAACTCACTGATGTTGGTTGGAGACTGATTTCAACTTGTAGTTGGAAACTCCAGGATAAGCTGCTGCCTGCCGGGTCTGTGCTATTTTATTACCTAAATCAGCAGATGCCATCACGCACTTGCTTGCTGTTGCTCCCTGCTTCCTTTTATTTGCATGCCTGGGATTCTTGCTTTCAGCTCAGCAGCAATAAATGAGCCATTTGCATAATGAATGGGTTTAAAATCTGCATCCCTGCAGTGTCTTGAGCTTTGCCCTTCAGAAGGGCCTGTTTTCCATGAAAAGGTAGCATAATTCAAAAAGCTTAGATTCCTTTGGGAAAGAGAAGTTTGGATGGGAAATCCACAGGTTATTTTTCAGCTCATTTCTCCCATGGTTGCATGGTGCCTTTGCCCAGCTCTGTGCATACAGAATCACGCAGGCTTTTGAAGCAAGCAGAGAAAATGATAGAATCAACCTGGTTTGGGTTGGAAGGGATCTTAAAGCTCATTCCCCCCTGCCATGGGGAGGGACACCTTCCACTAGAGCAGGTTGCTCCAGTCTGGCCTTGAACACTGCCAGGAATGGGAAAGCGCTGTAAAGGTTGCTCTGCTCCACTTCCTGCTGGTCATTTGCTCTAGGAGTAACTTCATTTCTCTGTGCCTTGGTTTGGTGGGGTTTTATGCAAACTTGCTGGGAGAGGTTTCTCCTTGCTCCTGGGTTTGAACTGCGGCTGTCTTTCACTCTGTCATGAAAGAGCATACAAGAGGTTTAGTTTCCTGCCTGTATGTCCTTGAGACCCTCTGAAAAAGAAGAAGAAAAGTGCTTTTCAGCCCATTTCATGCTCTCCCTTCTACTTTTCCCTGTGCCTGTTACCATCCTGGCAGCAGTTTTGGCTCCTTTCGGATAAATATGCACTTAATGCACCATTGCTACCCTCCTGCAGGGATGCACCCTCCAAGGACAAACGTATGAACAGGATGTCTGGCTCTTTGGGCTTAGCAGGGGAATGTTTCTGATGGTGTGCTCAGAGGCATGGTAATATGAAAGGGGTAATTCAGGGAGGGGATTTGGGCTACAATGATGCCCAGTGCTCCTGCAGAATAGCAGGGGAAAACCAGTGCTGAGAGCTGTGCATGTGCTGTACAGGGGTTTCCTTGGCAACTTCATCGGGTCTGCTGGACATTCAGGAGCAAAACAGTGTGTTGATATTTGGTGCTTGGGAGGTGTTGGTCCCTTCTGAGCCAAATGGAGGAGCGTGGCTTGCTCTGATAATCCAGGCAAGGTGTGAGCTCCCCTGTGTCCCCGTGGATCCTTTTGGAGTAGACCCCATCTGTGGTCACAGGGCCATCAAGTGCCCAAGATCCTCCACCAGAAACTTGGGCATCCCCTAAACATAGTGAAACATAGTAAATCTGCTATTGGGATTATGAAGCAGAAAATGGGGTGAAGGAACCCCCAAAGCGAGCCCTGCCACCCCGAAAGGGAAAGGAGGCCTTGGTCCTTGTGTGCAGGGAGCTTGCTGCTGTTTCAGTGCTGCTGAGGAGCCTCACAGCTCGGCGGGTGATGTGTTTCCTAATCATTCCGAGCGCAAAAAGGGAGGCTGAATAATGAGCAGCAATAACTCTTTGCACGTGTTGACATCCCACTCGCTCTGATAAGACGTTGCTGCCTTCCGAGTCCTTTCAAATGCTATCTGTGTTTCCAGGACTCTTCCTGCAAAAATGCTTCTGTTTGTTTTCCTTTAAGCTACTTTAAAATCTCTGTTTGACTTTGTGGAAGCTTCATTTGAGGAAGAGGAGATGAGTCTGGTCGAGTCATTAATGGAAAACGAATGTGAATCAAAATCCAGACCAAACCCTCTAATCTCTGCCCCGCACAAGAAAAAGCCACCTCAAGGAATAAAAGTAGGAAAAAAATAGGTTGGATTTAATTGCTTTGGATGCCCTGTTAGAGCAGAAGTGTGAAAAGACGATAAAGGATGTAACTTAAAGCTCGGCGGCAATGGGGTTGGAAGCGCTGCTGCACTGAGATGGCTGCTTTATCCCCAGCACATCTCTGCTGAGTTAAGATAAATGTTGAGCTATTAAGTTCCTGAGAGCAATAAGAAGCTGGGAGAAGATCACTTACCTCTTCCCCGAGTTTGGATTTGCCCCTGTGCTGCATCACTTGCTCTCTGGTGCTCTAAGGTGGATCCCCTTTTTCCTCTGAGATTCCCCAAAATAAGCCCTCCCAAATTCCGGGGGTTCAGGACAGCTTCACTCAGGGCACAGGGGGATGCTTCTGCTTGTTGCTGCAGGACAAAATGGTCAACTACAGTAGGTGGGGATAGCAGGCACCTTCCTGGGGTGGTGGGAACCCTGTTTTGTCACCCATTGGGGTGAATAAAGCTGGGCTGGAGCTTGTGCTGTGCAGGCAGAGGCTGGGCAGCACCCGGGCTCTGGTGTTAGCACGTCTGCCTGTGGTAAAATGCTTCTGAAGGGCTTTAAAACTCATGGTCACCTTCTTCTGAGCAACTGCTGGTAGCGTTGTGATGCTCAAAGCTGCCCAACCAGGTGGAAATGGAACCATGGGGAGCCAACAGCATCCACAGTACCTGTGGTACTCCAGTTTTCTTGCTGTCCTCCCCCAAGCTGGAAAAAGCTGGAGCAGTGGGAAGATGCCTTGGGGAATGTAACCAGGCCAGTGGCTCTCCATCCTCCTGCACTAATCCTGATTTGTCTCCAGATTCAGGAGGCTCTGCCAGGTAAAAGACTGAAGCGAATGAAGGACAGAGGAGGGGAAGAAGATGAATCTCCCGCATCCATTATTCTGTGTGCACAGAACATCAAAAGCACTAATGGGAAAGCCTTTCTCTATCTTCCATCAAAGCAGTTGTTGAGATTTGGCAGGCTGGTATCTTCTCAGTAAAGTACGTGTGAATGAAGCAGCTGTGGGGTGCTGCTTGAGGAGGGCAGCAGGTAAATGCTCCCGCTCTCCTTGGTGAATACGTTTTCCCACTTGGTCCTTTTTTCTCCTCTTTTGCTTTAGTGTTACTTCTGTTGGAGGAGCTGGTGGATGTTCTGGATGAGTTGGGACTGGGTTTGAAAATCACAGCGACTAAGAGGTTATTTTATTTCTGCTTTACTGCAGTGAATAAAGGCGGGGAAAGGGATAAACCACACCTCAGGGAGACAGATGGGGACAGCAATGTGTGTTGCACCCTGATTTCTCTCTGAGATGCTTCCCATTTAACTTGAAAACCTCTTATTTCTGTAGCTGATAATTCATCAAGGAGTTCTTTTTCCCTCTAAGGCAGGCAATTGCACTGACCTAAATGAGGTTTATCTTCTTTCTTCTCTAGTATTTAGACCCACCCACACTTCAGGAGCATGAAATGATTTATGAAGGCGTTTTGATCCCAGTATATTAATTCCTAATCCTGATTTCTTATTATTCCTTCAAATTTTGCATTGTCACTGATAAGGTCATTCCAAAAGCACAGATAAAGAGCTAATCCTGAGTTGCTATATCAGGTGCTTAGAAATAGTGAGCTCACAGATGGGAAACCTACAGCACCTCAGTTCATCCAGTGGGCAGATCCTGCTGTCATTATGGCTGTGCTGGGTAGCAGATGCTAGGTTTGGGATGTGGCATGGTGTGAAGACAAGGAGGAGAATATGGGAATTCTTAGGCATCTCCGATGGCTCAATGTGTGTCAGTGCAATGCATGAGGAGGAACACAGCTCTTTAAAATTTAAAGCTGTATTAACATGAGGTTATTGTGGTCTTTCAATATAGATACTTTGGAATGTGATAATTTGGTTGTTGAAGGATAGTAACAGTACTTGTATAAATATTGATGTTGTGTCAGTTGGCACAAATCAGTGCTGTAGAACTGGGGTAGTTCCGTGCAGTCTTGAAAAGTTGTCTAGATCCAAAGGCCGGAGCAGCTCTGCTCTGGAGCCAGGCTGAGAGCTGGGCTGGTTCAGCCTGGAGAAGAGAAGGCTCCTGAAGGAGAGACCTTAGAGCAGCTCCAGTGCCTGAAGGGCTACAGGAAACCTGGAGAGGGGCTTTGGACAAGGGCCTGTAGGGAGAGGCCAAGGGGAATGGCTTTAACCTGCCAGAGGGGAGACTGAGATGAGCTCTTAGGCAGA